>CM076582.1:353275812-353294890 GCA_034641835.2 Pinus albicaulis
TTTTTCTATGTAAGACTAATTCTATTAAGTGTAAAGAGTACTAGTACAAGACTGTCTTAGCGTCTGCTGGGGAAGCCAGACCACTGGGCTTGATAAGCATGCTGTCCATAGAAAGTCTAGATCGCCCATAATGGGAAACCGATCCTGTTAACATCAGAGTCTTGACCGCCCATGATAGGGAAACCGACCTTGAGTTTATACAGACCATGGTGACATAAATATAGAAACTAAAAACATCTATCAGCCATTCCAGCTGATCCTTGAAACCAAAAAGCAAAAAACTCCAACAATGATTGAGCAAAGAAACCTGGAGAGTATGAAAACTGTGCATATCACCCTTCATGAGCTGGAGACATCGGCTCCTCGACGATCCTGCAAGCATATTCGTAGTCGTTGCTGCTGTCAGCCATGCCAGCTTGGCTTCCTTCCTTCAAGTCAGTGTCCTCAGCATCTTTACTCTGCGCAGAATGAGAAGGGAGAGAAGAGGACTCCGGGAGACTCTTTCTGCTAGTGGAGCAAGGGGCATGAGGAGGCGAGGGAGAAGCTGAGCGGGTAGGGGCATGATAAGGGATCTCCTCGTGGAGGGAGACAGTAATAAGGGCAGTGATGATGGAATGAACAGAATTACAATGAAAACGAAGCTCGTCTTGCTGAGTGGTTTGCCTAATAGAGGTCCCCGAATGTGCTCTGTCAGTAGGAATAGGATTTGAAGGGGGGAAAAATGGGCCAGTGTGGCCAGAATCAAGAATGCTCCCACGACCTCTGCCTCTGCCCCTGCGCGAAGCTGGAGGATGGTCAGGTGCATCACTGGAAGATGAGGAACCTGAATCAGAGGAGGGCGTGGGTCGATGAAAAGAGGCTTGCCCCTGGCTAACTCCACGCCGGCATCTCATCCTCTGGGGAGACGAGGCATGGAGAAGGGAGCAGGGCAAAGATGGCACGAGGAGGAAGAGACGACAAAAGTCACAGGAGCCCTGAGAGCAGAGGGACAGCGACGGAGGAGGGCCAATTGATCACTCGCAGGAATGTCTGAGCCTTCTAAGAGCTCTGCAGAAGGGCCTGGAGAAGAAGTAACGCTGCAGAATGGGCTATTAGAGAAATGATGCCCAGGGAGAGTCTCCAAGCAGGCCAGAAGACTGCATCGTCGAACTGTTTGTGTTTTAACACTGGAGTTGGCGAAGCCAGGAGGGCATTCACCACGGAGGGGAGTCAAAGCTCTTCCACAGCTGCTACAAGCATGCTCGCAATCCATACTGAGTGCCGAGGTCAGGAGAATCGCCATATAGAATGGCATCGCAAGGCAATTAAGAG
Source organism: Pinus albicaulis (assembly GCA_034641835.2). Classification (NCBI taxonomy): domain Eukaryota; kingdom Viridiplantae; phylum Streptophyta; class Pinopsida; order Pinales; family Pinaceae; genus Pinus; species Pinus albicaulis. Next base: position 353,277,124 of record CM076582.1, read on the forward strand.
GAGGATTGACAGCCCGAGGAGGAAAATTAATGGCGTCATTAAGGCTGGTACAGGGGGCCATATGGGTTTCCCATGCGAGCTCCTTCGGGAGTTGCGCATGGACCCAAGTCCCATCAGGCCGCTTCCACATCCGCATCTGAAGATGAACAGTCTTTGTGCACCAGCATTGTGCAGTTCTGAAGCATGTCTCCTTCATGGATGATAGTAGGGGGGGCATGAGTGAGCTTGCTGTTGCTATCAGTTCCAATATTGGCCAAGAGATCTACGACTTTATTACCTTCACGTTTAACATGGGTGAAGGAAACCGCCCTGTTGCTTTGAAGCCAGTTGCAAATCTTGTCAATTCGAGCAGCCAAACGCCAACTATGGGCAACTTTTTCAGGGTTAGCTCCCCAGAGAAGCTGGTTAACCATGTTGATGAGAATTTGAGAATCCCATTCGATGATGATAGGAAAGAAGTTGTGATGAAGAGTGAGACATAGGCCTTGCGAGAGGCCTTCAAGTTCCGCTGAGTTATTTGTATTCCATCCAATTCAACCATAATAGAGACTCTGAATTTCTCCCTTTGAGTTTCTAAAGATGCCACCAAAACTTGCTTGTCTTGGATTTCCTCTGGAAGCTCCATCGAAATTTAATTTAAAAAATCCAAGAGGGGGGGGAGTCCAATGCCTAGGAGTGTCCGTAGCCATCCTGTTGCTGGTCGTAGGAATGAACACAATGTTGAGATTTCAATTTTTCCAGATAGAGATTTCTTTGGGTTGTGTGGGATAGTCCTTTTCCTTCTAGGAATGGAGAGCCAAAGATTCATGTAAATTGCTGTTGATGGTACTCCATATAGTGTCTAGAGTTGAAACTTGGTTTTTGAAAATACGCTTATTTCATTCTTTCCACAGGGACCAAAAGAGAAGGCCAGGAAGGAGTTGCTAGAGAGCATTGAGGAGAGCAGAGTGATAAGGGCGCTTGGGCCAGGGGCGCAATATAGAAGTGACATCTCCAGAGGGTTTGTTCTTCTGGCAGCAGAAGCTACACTTTTCCCATAAAGAGTTGGCTAGAGGACAGAGTAGCATGAGATGCTGAATGGATTCAACACTTTGATTGCATTTGGGGCATAGAGAAGGGCCTATGAAACCCCTTTTGACTAGATTGTCCCATGTAAGCGTTCATCTATGGCTTAGGAGCCATAGAAAGGTAGAGACCTTGGGCCAAGTAATGGGGTTCCAAATCTTCTGCCAGAGAGTATCCCGAGGGAGCGGAGAGGGGTGCATCAGGGTGAAGGCTTCCTTCGTTGAGAACATGCCTTTAGTTGTGTAGCCCCACCTGAGGATGTTTGGGTCATCTGAGCTTATGATTTGCCTTCGCTGCAACTCTTTGTTGAGAGCATCCAGTTCAGAGCTTTGAGCCCGAGGCACGATGAGGTGAGAGGGCTTCCATTGCCTGAAACCATTACTGTCTATGGCCAGCCAGTGATTGCAAATTTTGTCGTCGATAGCTTCCCTAAGGTCTCCCAAGTTGTTTTGCGAGTACTTTTCAAGAATATTGGGTTCTTGTTGCCAAGATTCAGACCAGAATCGCATTGATTTACCATTGCGGATTTCCCAGAAACTATGTTGTTGTATGAGCGCATAGTGCTGCTTGGCTGCATTCCACACTAGAGAACCATATTGTTCTGGAGCCAGCCTTATTAAGTCTACTGCAGATCTATTGTTGGCATATTTTGCAGTCCAAAGTTTAGCCCAGGGAGTGTGTGGATTAGAAATCCATTTCCACCAAACACGAGCTGCCATGACGTCGTTGCTGTGCATGGTATTTCTTAGACCAAGACCGCCTGCTTCTTTGGGAGTGAAAACGGTGTTCCAATTTACCAAAGCCCATTTTCGATTCTGACCAGAGGAGCCCCAGAGGAAGTGACTTTGAAGAGTTTTGATCTGTTTGAGAACCCATTTTGGAGCTACAAGAACAGAAAACAGATAAAGAGGCATAGATTGTAACACTTCTTTGATTAGAGTGAGTCTGCTGACCATATTGAGAGCTCTGAAGGTCAAGGAAGATAATCAAGATTCCAATTTTTCAAGGAGACGATTCCAGGAGGAGTGCCTGATAGCAGAGTCAATAAGAGGCGTGCCAAGATATTTGTCAGGGAGAGAAGCCATAGAGAAACCCAGAATGCGTACAATATTGGCTTGGGTAAGAGGGGAAGTATTGAAGAAAAAGATCTGAGATTTAGAGTCATTAATGGTTAATCCAGAGGCTTTAGAAAAGAGGTTGAGAATGGCTTTATACGAACGGGCTTCTTGAACAGAGGGGTGGCCAAAAAGCATATTGTCGTCAACAAATTGTTGATGAGAAGTGACAAGGGCCCCATGAAGAGAGATACCTCGCAAATGTATATTGCAAACCTCATTGTGAATAAGCCTGCCAAGGCCCTCAACCATGAGCACAAAGAGGAAGGGAGAGAGGGGGTCCCGCTGCTTGATTCCTCTGGAAGGGTGGATAAGGGGGGAAGGAATCCCATTGATTAGAATGGAGAGAGAGGAGGAGGTGATGAGACTCATTATCCAGCGGATCCACATGTGATCAAAACCAAAAGCGCTTAAAATTTGTTGAATATAGTTCCAATTCAGTTTATCAAAAGCTTCGGATAGGTCGATTTTGAGGAGCATACCTGGCTTCTTGCAGACTTTTAGAGAGTGTATAATTTCATGAGTTAGAATTATACCATCTAGAATTTGACGCCCTTCCACATATCCTGTTTGTTCCGGCGAAATGAGAAGCGGAAGAAGTGGCTTGAGTCTATTGGCAATGACCTTGGAAATGACTTTGTAGATAACGTTACAAAGGGCAATAGGCGTGAAATTTTCTGGTTTACTGGGTTGCTCCTCTTTTGGTACCAGCGCAACAAAAGTGGCATTGAGGGAGGGCAAGATCGAGTGCATGGTTCGCAATTCTTCAACAAGTTGCCATACCTCATGTTTAATGAGCTCCCAAAAATGGTGGAAGAAATTAGCAGTGAATCCGTCCGGGCCCGGAGCCTTGCCATCCTTGAGCCGTGCCATAGCAGTGTCCACCTCTTGAGGAGAGACCGGGTGGAGAAGCATTTGATTATGCTCAGCTGTAATCAAGTTGTGTATGAGCTGCTTGATTTGATCAATAGCTAGCTGTCTATTAACCTATTGTTCCTGTTGAATACCCTTAAAATAATCAACCAGTTCTCTTTCCATGTCCTCATGCCTCTCCATTCGCTCCCCTTGCTGATTAGTTAGATGGCCTATTCGATTTTGCATTCTTCGTTGAATGGTTGAGCTGTGGAAGAATTTGGTGTTTCTTTCACCCTCCTTCAGCCAACGAATTCTAGATTTCTGCCGCCAGAGGATTTCCTCTTGTTTGTATCTATCCTCCAGTTTTCTCTGAAGATCAAGTTCCATGGAAGCAAGAGACTCAGATCTGCCTGTAGTGATGATTTCCTGTTGCACGTCCTTCATCTTCTGCTCGAGGATCTGTTTCTCCACAAAGATGTTTCCAAAGACATTTTGGTTCCAAGTTTTGATGTGTCCTTTGAGATACTTAAGCTTCTGCTGAAACTGGTACATTCTGGAACTTTTGGGCGGAATATAGCTTCTCGAGGTAGCCTGAATCATTTCTATGAAGGAAGGATGAGAAAGCAAGAAGGCTTCAAATCTAAACGACCTCTTGGGATGTGATCCTATGTTTTTCCATTGGAGCATGATGGGCCAGTGGTCAGAGCCCGCAAGAGGGAGAATTGACCCGGTGATATCTCCCCCCACATGAATGGCATTGTCCGACATGAGGAATCGCTCTAATTTAGAAGCTATTTGTTGCCCTCCAGTTCTGTGATTGTTCCAGGTGAACATTCCATTACAGAAGGGGATATCAATGAGCCAATTGTTATTGATAAAAGTTTTGAAATGTGAGTTGTCCTGATCAAGTCTAGACCTGCCTCCAGTTTTTTCATCCATTCGAGTGATCATATTAAAATCTCTGCCTATGATCCAAAGGGGATGGGATCTATTGGAATTGAGATACTCCAGGGTGTTTAACAGCGCAATCTTGCTTGCCTGATCTTGGGGAAAATAAACATTGGACAGATGCCCATGTACGTTGGTTCCTATGGGGTGGAAGGAAGCCTGGATGAGATTGTGGGTTGCGTGGAAGTCATTAACCTGCAGGGACTGAGTATCCCAGGCAACTGCAAGCCCGCCTTAGGAACCAGAGGCGTCCACAGCGATAGATCTGCTGCTGGGCCATGCTTTAGATAGGATTGAGTCCAGCGTTTGATTGTTGCACTTGGTTTCATTAAGAAAGAGTAAATGGGGCTTCTCTTTCTGGATCATGTTCTTGATCATTCTGTACTTCCCTGGGCTATTGAGCCCTCTTACATTCCATGATATTAACTTCATGGGGAGCTAGTTGCTAGGGGTTTTAAGAACCGAGTTAGCTTGGGATATTTCCCTGAATCCAACAGTATCTCCCCGAGGGTGATAGTACGCTGCCAATCAGGTTTTCTTCCTCTTTTCTTGGTTTCCTTCATCACTTTCAAGCTATCCCAACGATTGCCTGGTTGAATACCCAAATTTTTGTGCTGTTGCACTTTGGAGAGCGCTGCCTCTAGAGATTCTATCTGCCGAGGGTTTATCTTGTCAAATTCTTTCCTTAGACAAGCATCTTCTAGGCCGATGAGATCCAGTTCTCCAAGGTCAAAGCCTTCGGAATCTTCTTCCATCTGAGTTGTCTGAACATTATCCGGCGGATCGTTGTTGTCCTGATTAGGATTAGAAGTTTGCCCTTCCAAATCCATGAGGTTAGGGTCCCAAGTCACCTGCTTTTTCTTGGAAGAGGGATTGAGGTCTTTCTGATTAACAGAATGCGACTTTAAAAGATCAGGCGCAGAGGATGTGGGATTGGGTTGATTTGAGGGGGTGGCAGAAGGGCCAGCATGTCTTCGAGAGGCAGGGGTAGAGTCATCCTGAGGGTCAGTTTGAGCAAGAATGGCAAAGCTGTTGCTGGTGGAGGGGGTAGAGGCAGAAGAGCTAGGTTTCTTTCTAGATGAAGAGGATTTCTTGTTATGTCTTCTTCTGGAGGGGACTTTGGTGAACCCATCTGCTTCCGCTTTGTCATCCGCTTCTGTACTTCGAGACTGAACAGTTAATGGGCAATCTCTGAAGAGATGTCCATGAGCATGACATCTTCTACAGCGAAAAGGAACATGTTCATAATCCAACGGTTGAATCCATTCAAAATCATCATGAAAGATACTTACAACGTCGGGTAGGGCATTGTCCAAGTGCATGTAGACACATATTCGGGCATAGGAAGTGTACCTTCATAGCTTAGTTTCTTCTGCTATTTTTATGAACTCTCCTAGTCCTTTTCCTATCGCCTGTAGAGATTCCTCATCCCAATACTCAAGCGGCAGTGAGTATAGACGAATCCATACTGGTGCCCAGTTGAATTTTTCCAGATCTGGGTTGAATCTTTCAACCCAGTTCCGAAGATACAACCCTGCCGAATTGAAAAAATAGGGGCCTTCATCCATTACCTTGTTTCTATCCTCAAGGCAGTTGAAAGTAGCTGTGAAGAAGCCTTTCGGTCCCAGTTGTAGAGTGACATCTCCCTTTGGCTTCCATTTAGACACTATCCAGCCCTGCAGGGCTTTTTCAGTTGGCCAGAACCCTATAAATTTTCCAATAAGGGCATGGTCCCTCATGTACTGAATTCTAGCATTGATGCGCTGATCAAGTGTGCCTATTTTGGGTCGTTCTTAGTGCAATGGGCTTACAAGTGGAAGAAGGGCTTCACGCCGCCTCATTTTTCGAGTCGAGGTCGATTTCTCTCGAGTCACCTCATTTGCCTCGCTTGTTGTCGAATTGTCTTTAGTCGATCTCGACCTTGCTTCTTCGTCTTCATTCGCAGGGGAGGCCGACCGCCTCCCCCCGCTCTCCGTCTCCATACCGGTGAGCTGTGGCTGCGCCACGTGAGAGGAACAACGCCGTTAGTGTGTGAACATGTTGAGAGCTATTCCAATTCTAGCTCTGATACCACTTGGTAGCAGGGTAAAACCCACAGTCCCAGTTTTTTCAAATCTCAATCTCTGACTGTGTATAAAATGCCTTCACATTTTATTGCCCAACCAAATCCACCATTTGGGCAAACTCACACTGTTCTGATTACTTGAACTGGCAATTTAACTATACCCGCGTGCTTTTAATATCTCAATCTGAGATTGAGATATTAAATTAATTTCCCCTTGTATTTATAAACCCTCAAAGCATATAACATGCTCCTTTAATAATATCACCCTTGCTTCTTTGGAATAATGCGTCGAGACTACATCTCACCTTTCCTTTAAAGGTTATAAAACCCCTTCATGCATATAATATGCCACTTAGGAATTAACCCCCAATGCTAAGTCTTCATACATGAAAGTCATGCAATAAAGTCCTCACATTCCATGTGGAAGAAACCTTATTATAAACCCAAACAACCCCATATCCTAGGTTGTCATTCTATCACGCATTTCACCATGCAATAAGGCCAAAGAACATTATTATAAAAATGTGCAATTACAACTTCTTGTATGTAAGTCCACTACAATTCGATGCGCCTTTGGTATAATTCAATCATACCATATAAACCCTCGGCATATCAATTCAATAACAAGTATTAAGTCCTTTGTCTTTTAATAATGCGCTTAGTCACTATGGAACCCTTTCCTTGAATATCATATCAATTACAATCTACCCGACATTGAACCTTTGCGGTGGTTTATATTAACGATAGCATTAACATACATTACATTCCCCATTAACATTATAACAAGTCTTTAATTAAGTTCATTCCAGTGCTGATAACCGTTCAGGTCCCACAAGTCACATAGACGTACCTTGGTTATATATCGAACGGATCCAACGATCCATATGGCGTCGCACCCCAACTGTTGATCGAACGGGCGTAGATGGATATCACAATTTTTTAAAGACTGGATGTTAGCACTTAATTTTTACGCGATGTAAACGGTATTCAAATACCGCTCAGGGACATGCGTCGGTCGGTTTTCCATATCACGTTATTTTTATGAAAACAACTTTCCACTCTTTTGATCACACGATACCACTAGTTTACCACACGCTGATTTCATTGTTCATGATTTTGTGGTTCCGCCCTTCTCCCTCGCACAACGTTCCACTCTATTCCTTTTAATATGACTCCTCCACATTATAACTTGATACACACGCGCTCTTTGTTTGCACATGGTTCATCCAGTGAACACTGCTTCCACTGCTCCTCTATAGAAATCCTTTTAATTTCTTCGCGCAAGGGACAGACACCTTGAGGTCAACTCTCACTTTTGGGTCTAACACACACTGGTCCTTACGAGATTTCATATCGAACGCCAAGCTTGTTTGCATAGCATCTAATCAATAATAAGGGCAAATGTGAAATCGATCAGTCTATGATCGATTCACAGGATATTACAACCACACAATTCAACTCATTTCTACTGTTGCATGGCGCTCTTGATACACAAAGAGCTTCAACCTCTTTAAAATGAATGCACAATTGACCTATCTACTGAAAGCGTAACCCCTCACACAGAGACTTTGAAACAATCCTCACGCAACATTTCTTGTTCATTAATCCTTAATATAGGATTCAATACGCATAAATGAACAGACTCAATTCCTTTGACCTTTGTAGATCTTCCACATAGAAAGCGGTTAAACAAGAAACACAGTATATGTAACCCACATGACTTAACATCGATTTCTTATTGAGATCAAATATTGTTCACACAGAATTTAATTCGACAAATGCACCGAAATACTGAACTGAATTCCTCATTGATATAATGAATTTACTTACAACTTCTGGCTTGGCTAGATTTCCAATCAAATGGCCTTCAGCAATATAATCTGCCAGCCCTACAACTCTATGCAGCTCTCTATGTAGGTCTCTGCAGGTCTCTACCACAGAGACTTATTTTTATACATCTATCACCAATGAATCAATTCAGATTCTTTGATGGTTCAACAAAATCTCCAAATTCCTACAGTTCTAAAATTAGACTAAGTCCTAAACTAAAACTGACTATCTCTTCATGTGCCCACTAATTATTCAGGCAGTTACATTTTTCTCCATATTTAACTAAAAATCACTCAAATGAGAATAATTACATAGGGAAACAAAAACAGGAGACCCCCCTTATGTTTATTTATGTACAAAGATTGTCTTGGGCCTAATGCCCCTGCATCAAATTCTAACAAGGACCAGGAACCTTTCAACCCCATGGTATACCCACAATTGAACTTAGATCATATAGCCCTGGCAGACCGAGATTACAAAATTCATGAGCCAGAGTCAGTCTTCGACTTGTTCGATGTCTACTGTTGGCTCGAGGATAAATTTCTCGATGAAGATGATGATATCAACCTATGGGAGACCCAATTGCCTCTGTATTTTTTCCATAGGACTCATAGTTTCCCTGAATTCATCAGAAAATTCCAATCCTACTATGACATCAATCAGAGTTCCATATTCACCCCAATAGGAGAAATTGTGTTCACTATCAATGCCCATTCCATTCATAAAATGATGCAGGCCCCCACACCTGAACAATCAGTCCCCTTTTCTTATGAAGCCCTTAGGGAGATTTACCAGAGGATTGATTTTTCCAGCAGAACCAAAACTCTGCAACGTTTCATGGCAATTGATGCACCAATGCCTATAGAAAATCCACCCTACCCTACATCTAGTTTTCCTGAAAGAACCAAACAGATTTTCACTCTCCTATCTTATTTATTAGGCCATCATTATGATCAATGGGTTGATGAAGTTGTGATAGGATTTTCTTCCATTCTCTCATATGAAGCTAAGCCCTCCATCATATTTAATTATGCCCAGTTCTCTGCAGATGCCATACATGAACATTTATTAAGGTTTCACATAGAGGAGGTTTTCAAATACACCTCTGGGTTAGTATATATGTTTCTATATTTCCAGTTCAACAGGTTTCAGTTTCATATGTCCAAGGTAAATGAAGATGTAGAGCCCCAGTCCACCATATTCTGGACCACCATGTTATTCAAAGAATAGAAGAACTATACATATAAGGACTTTGTAGATTTGTTTTTTCACCTAGCTATCAGCACACTTAGTAGTGCAGCAGAGCCCAAGATAAGTGAAGAGATCAAGAAAACCATGCAGCTAACAGAGTAGGTGAATACAACAGATTGGTACTTTTACCAAAATTATACAGAAATTCGAGTTTATGGAAGTTTCTCTCCATGAGGGTCTTTGCATTGGAGTACATAAGGCAGATGACAGATTCATATTAGCTCCATTTCATTTCTGCAAAGAAGAAGGCTCAGTTCAAGATCAAGACACAAGTTGCACCTTTCATCTGCAACAGCAATGCAGCAGGAGAAGAGACAGACAAAATACTAAAGGGGATGGGTTTCAGTCATAGTTTCACCTGGTCCTATGACTCTGCAGGGATTATCTCCAAGAAAAGGGTGGAAAATAGATCCACACCTTATATTCATACATATAGACCTACAATTGAGAATTATGCTAACCAAACAAAATGGGTGGCCAAAACCCTCCAAGAAGAAGAGGAAAAAGTGATCTCCACTTCAGGTGTTCAGACCCCAACACCACAAGAAAGGAGGAATAGAAGAAAAAGGAGACAAAGGGAAAGAACCAGAGAAGGAGATAGGTATCAGGAGGCCTAGAGAGGATTAGTCACCTTCGGTGACTGATACCTCTAGAAAATAATTTAAGTTAAAGTATAGGAAAAGGGCCCGAATTCATATGGAGATCGATCATGAGGATGAATTAGAGTAGCAGACAGTGATTCACATCATGGATACTCTTAATTCATCAACATCAGGGGGAGAGACAATGGCCTCACCTACGTCATCAGCCACAATGTATTTTCAGCAATAATTTCTACAAGCATCTTCTTCCAGACCTACCATAAAAGGACAAGAGAAGATTGTGATTGAGACATTCAAAGAGATAAAGTTGAGGAATGAAGTGTTGAAGAACAATACATACAACCAATTCTGGAAGCAGACTTCAAGCTCACAAAGCAGGCTACTGTCTTATTTTGACACTAGAAAAGGGATGATGCAGATGGAATTTCTAGAGGCCTTGGTCCCACAGCCTCAAGGAGCAGGGGATTATAAGAAAGCATCATTAAATTTTACTTCCAAGGACATCCATCATATTGACTAGATGGAATTACATAAGAAAACCAGTGAGATGGTGGCCTCAACATTGACAAGTACTGTTATGAGCTTGTCAAAACTACAGGTGTCTTTATCTAGCACCCACTCATAGCTCAAGATGGAGACGATATCTGCCATGGCCAGAGACTCAAGGATCAAGACTTTAGAAGACATAATAGTGAATCTTGGTCATGACCCAAACAATATTCAGGCTATGGAAGAACTGATAAAGAAAAATAGTGCTGACATAGCAGCCCTCAGGAAACATCTAAATATGCCAGGGACAAAAGATCCCTTAGCTAAGGGAATTGAGGAAGATGAGGCACAGAAGGTAGAATTGATGAAACTAGTTGTTGAATAGTTTTCCCAAATCAAACAAATGGAGACTGAGATGGAGAAACTATTGAAGGAAAAATAAGAAGCAGCTCGAGGGACACTAATCCCCTTCAAATTTGTCCCATCTCATCCATTCCATCGGATGTTCTTGCAACTGCTGGAGCATCCAGTGGGACAGATCATATGTCCAAAGCAATGGAGAGCATGACCCTACAAACACAAGAGAACAAGAATTTGGAGGCACAAATTGGAATCCTAAGGGGTCAAAAGGAAAAATCAAAAATTTCCCATGAGATAGCCAAGAAATATATAGAAAGGTTGGAGAAGGCAGAAAAGGATTTCTCTCCCAGTGGCATATTGGGTCAAATGAAACTGATAGTTTGGGGAAGCATCATAGAGACAGTGGATGGAATGTGTCATTCCATCCACATTATTTTTTAACAAAAGGAGCTAATTGAAAAATTAAAGGTGGCTATTCATTAAGCCAATCAGGAGTTGGGAAATATGCCAAAAATAGCCCCCAAGATCATAAAATTTCTGAACTCAAAAACTAGTTTTGAGCTAGAAGATCTGGATGTACAGGATAGGATAGAAACCATCCTAGAGGTAAGGAGGGTCCTCACTAAAAGGAATTTAGTGAGGCAATTGGAAGAGAAGTTCCATGAACTTGACATGGCCATTGGCAGATTCCTAAACGAGATCAAGCCCCTAAGGGCCAAAGGACTACCCTCAGTGTATGTGATCAACAATAAGTTGGTCCAAAAGGGAGATAACATGGTCCAAAAGGAAAGGTAATTTTTTTAAATTGTTTCTGTTCAACCACTCTCAAATATTGGAATACTTTTATCATCAATCTTCTTTTAATTTTATGGAACCACAATCCATAATTAAATTTTATTTCCAAAACATTGTTAATTTATGTTCATATTTCGTAATCCTTTTATCAAAAAAAATAAATGTTTAGTATTTTTAAAATAAATAAAATAACAATTAGTTTGCATTTAATCCAGCTGTCACAACTTCCCCCTCTGGAAGTAAACACCATCCTCTGGGTTTCATTCTAACTCAACAAAAAATTCTAGGTAGGCCTCATGCACAAATCCTTCGTCTTCCCAGGTAGCCTCATTCGAGATGAAGTGCTTCCACTGCACTTTAACCTGGGTGATGGATCACCTCCGGAGCGTTATTTCTCTCTGATCGAGTATATGTTGAGGTTCTACCAAAAATTCATCGTCCAGTTTGACCTTCATTCAACAAGACTTAGAATTAATATTCATAAAACTTGATATTTTTAAGATAGGATTTTTTTAATCTTTCCCTACCTGAATGCTTTTCCAATGGATTAGATGCTTTGGGTCATGCACGTATCATTTTAGTATAGATACATAAAACACATTATGCACCCGAATATGGTTGGGTAAAGCCAACCGATAAGCCATAGAACCCACCCTTTCCAATATCTGGAAAGGTCCATAGAACCTAGGAGCCAACTTGGCACAGGATGTCCACCTTAGTGAGATTTTCTTAGGTTTAATTCTTACGTACACATGATCACCCACTTAAAATTCATGGTAAGTTCTCTTTTTATCTGCATACACCCTTTTCCTGTCTTGGGAAGCTTTTAAATTTTTTCTAATCTTTTTCACCTCCACTTCCATTTCCACCAACATCTTTGGTCCAACCATCAACTTGGTTTCAGGACTGCTTCAGTTAATGGGAGTACGACATTGTCACCCATACAAAGCTTCAAAGGGGCTCATCTTAAGAGACTCTTGGTAACCATTATTTTATGCAAATTCTACCAAATGTAGATATTATTTTTGTTTCATTGGTTTCTGCATCATGTACATATGCAACATATCTTCCAATATTTGATTCACCCACTTAGTTTTTCCATTCGTCTGGGGATGGTAAGCGGTGCTGTAATTTATTTTCATTCCCAAACTAGTAAATAGGGCCTTCCAGAATGCTAAAGTAAACTTCATGTCCCTATCTGATATAACAATCTTTGGGATGCCATGCAGTCTGAAAATCTCTGTCATGAAGATATATGTTATTTTCACAGTTTTGTAAGTAGATTGTACGAGTATGAAGTGTGTTTCCTTACTCATTCTATCAACCACCACCATAATGGAGTCATTATGTCTTCTTGATATTGGTAGACCAGTAATAAAATCCAGCAATATAACTACCCACTTCCATTCAGGTACTGGTATAGGTTGCAACAACCCAGCTGGGTGTTGATGCTCCACCTTAACCTATTGACATTCCAGACATTTGTTTAATTATTCCACAATATTTCTTCACATACCATGCTAGAAATAAAATTTTCTAATTGTTGTCAACATTTTCTGGTACTGGGTGTCCTGAATATTTATTGCGGTGATACTCATTCATGATTAGCTCTTTTAAACTCATTCGATTTAGAATGTATGACTTCCCTTGTAAGGTTAACAGATGGTCCTTGTTAATTCCATAATTAGATGGTTTTTCTTGTTTTCTGTATTCCTCTACCTACTGCCATAAAAATTATTATTCAGGATCCTTCTCGGCTTCTTCTTTTATCTAATATAAAAATTTACATTCGATTTGATTATAACAAAGTTCATATACAAAATGCAGCTTCCTGCTTAAGGCATCTTCCACATGATTTCCATTTCCTTTTACATGTTGTATATAAAAATCAAACTCACTTAAGAAGGCATTTCATCTTTCCTGGTGAGCGTTTAGATCAGCTTGCTTAAAGTAACTGGTTAGGCTATTGTGATAAGTTTTTAACACAAATATTTTCCCCAACAGGTAGTGCCTCCATACTCGAAGTGCATGCACTACTGTTGTCAGTTCCAATTCATAGGTTGAATATCGTTTTTCATGTTCCTTTAACTTCCTTGTCTCATAGGCAACCACCCTTCCTTCTTGTGATAAAATTTCCCCAACTCCTTCCTTACATGCATCGGTACATATCTCAAATTCTTTGTTGGGGTCAGCTACCCTCAACACCAGATCGGTGGTCAAAAAATGTTTTAGCCTTTCAAAACTATTATGAAATTCACTATTTCATTTAAACACTTTTCCCTTCCGCAACAAGGATGTAATTGGAAAGGCAATCTTTGAAAATCCTTCTATGAATCATCGATAATACCCCGCTAACCCCATGAAGGAACAAATATCCACCATGTTCTGGGATACTCACCATTCCATAATAGTTTTAATTTTCTCTGGATCAATTGTTATCCCTTCAACACAAGTGACATGGCATAGACACTATATCTGTTCTTTGAAAAAATCACATTTGCTGAACTTGGCATACAACTAATTTGCTCTTAACATTTCTAATACCATCCTTAAGTGCTCCTTGTGTTCTTCCATGCTTTTTGAGAAGACAAAAATATTTTCAATGAATATAAGAACAAATATATCCAAAAAAAGGTGAAATATACCATGCATCAGCCTCACGAATGTTGTTGGCGCATTGGTCAAGCCAAATGGTAACACCGCGAACTCATAATGTCCATATAGAGTATAGAAAGCAGTCTTGTATATGTCCTTGTCTTTAATTTGGATCTGTTGATATCCAGATCTTAAGTCTATTTTTGAGAATACAATTTCCCTCTTCACCTGGTCAAATAGATCATCTATCTGTGGAAATGGATACTTATTTTTTACCATCAAATTATTGAGTTGTATATAGTCCATGCACATTCACATAGTTCCATCTTTTCTCTTTACAAACAACACTGGTGCTCCCCAAGGAGACACACTGGGTCGAATATACCCTTTGTCTAAAAAATCTTGCAGTTGCATTTTCAATTCGGTTAGCTCTGGTACACTCATCCAAGATGAGGCTCTTGAAACTGGTGATGATCCAGGCGTCAATTCAATAGTGAAATTGATGTCCCTTTTTGGGGGTAATCCTGGTACATTTTATGGAAATACATCCAAGAAATCTTGTACTATTGGTATGCTTTCTAGGATAGGGTTCTTCTCCTTAGAATTAGTAAAACCCACTTGAATTTCATATATATGACATCCTTTTTTAACACATTTACTCAATTGAGAGGTTGTGATAGGATGCAGCTGTAAGGGTTTCTTTATTCCTTGTAATTTTTGACGTGTTCCATATTTCGTTCTGAAATATATAATATTATCATTACAATCCACTAGAGACTAGTGTTTCTCCAACCAATCCATACCCAATAGTATATCATAGGATCCCAAAGGAAGTATATTCAATTCTACATTTGACTGTTGTTTCTCAATTTCTAGAGAATAGTTTGGAATTTTATCACAAAATTTTCTCTTTGCCCCAGTGGCTAGTTGTACTAGCCAGGGATTTTTTAATTTTTGAATTTGTAATTTAATAGTTTTCTACTATTCTGGGATTTACACAACTTAAATTGGCACCTCAGACAACCAAAATAGAAATAGTTTGTGAAAGTAACTTACCTTCTATTTCTATCATCGTTGGCTGGCAATCTGCCTACCGATCTTCCAAGGCTGCATTAATTATGGGTATATCTTGGGCCACATATCCCACTGTAGTGGCTTCTTGCAGATTGGCTATTGATTCATTTCTTCCCCGTTGTGGGAAATTCTTATAGTAGTGAGCCTCACCACACCCCCAACATTGTAGAGGGGGTTTCTGGTTTTTTCCATGCTCCATAGGCCACCGGGCTCTCTGATGGTTTCTTTCGAACTGTTTACTTACTGAATTTCTTACATAATTATTTAAGTTACTAGTCCTAGCATTTTTTGTAATTTGAATTGTTCTTCTGCCCTTTCCTTGGTTGCCAATTTTTTCCTATTTCTCCTTTTTCCTTAGACTACGGTGGCACATTCTCACTTTTCAAATTGCTTCATCCATGGTCCTTGGATTTACAAACTTGATTCGTTCTTTCATGTGAGTTGGTAAACTACTCAAGAACCGTTGAACCTTGGCCTTTTCATCTCTTAAATAAGGAACATATCTTAATAAGGAAGTGAACTTGGTTATGTATTCATCCATTGTCATTTGACCCAATCTCAAATCATGGAATTATCTAGATTTTTCATCATAGAAACATTATGTTAGATATTTTTCCTTGAAGTATTGCTGAAATTCATCCCATTTCATGTCCTGGTCTTCGATACTACAGACATTCTTGACTTCCTCCCACCACAGGGTAGCTTTTTCTCTTAATTGATAGATGGCCAACCTCGCTTTAAGGTTACTGTTGTACTCGTAAACTTGAAAGTACTTGTTCATATTAATAAACCAAACTTCTGCCACTTCCTCGCTTCTCCATCAAACGTAGGTGGTTTAATATTTCAGAACTCACCCTATATTTCCTCTTCTTGTTTCTTGATTTCTTGTTGATCTGACACATTACCAGACTCAGGTTCATTATAGTTTATATTCTTGTTACTCCATTGTGACTGACTTATTTCCAATATATCATTAGCTTGGTTCTTAGCTTGTCGTTCATTTTTTCCCTGTGTATCTCTTTCAGGATTGGGTTATGTCACTCCATGATTTTTTTTATCGGAAAGAATTTTAAGTATCCTTTCCTTCTCTTGCATCAAGCATTCATTTTCACTCCTAAACCAGACCATTTCTTCCTATAAATTCTGCAAAGTGCTTATTATTATACTGGTTTGATGTTGTTTTTCTTCCATCAGTCTACTAGTTTGCTGGTGCTGATCTACACTCAGCTGAATCCACATTTCCGGATTCATCTCCAGGTGGGATTGGGGTGTGGGTTCCCTTGCATTCCAAGGTGCTTGCTATGTTGATCCCCTTCTCATTTTGTCTCCTTCTATGTTAATTTTTTTTTTTGCACAATTTACACACAATAATTTGTTATTTTACGTGACCCATTGGGTCCTAGCGTATGAACGCTGCTCTGATACCACTTGTAACAAGCACCACAATACAACAACACAACACAACAAAAAAAATTTTAATTTACATATATTAACCAAGTTAATTTTCCTTTACTATTTCTATAATAACTATGACATAAATACTTCTATACGCATATTCCTTTTACAACATATCATTTATTTTAGGATTTCTTATCACTTGGATATCATTCCTTATCTCCCCACGTGGGTCATCAATTCCGATTAACAATAGTGTGTCACATAAACTTTGGTTTAACTGAGTGTTATAGATTAATTTTAATTTCTCATATATACATTACTCTAATGGGTGGATAATTAACTCATACATAATGTTATCTAGTTATGAATGATCTCACCGTAGGCTGGGAATTATTAAAATGTTTTAGGTACTATACCATCGCATCGATATTTGGGCGTACAAATGACACTTTTTCATCGGATTATCGTCGGATTCCGGGGGTAGAGATCTCACTGTACATATTTAGGGTATCGACCCCTCTCAACCCTAACTAACTTTGCATTTTTGTCTTGGACTTTGTCGGTGTTGCCGCTTTGCAACATGTTGGCTTTTCTACTCTGTCATTCCACCTTCGACCTCCCTTCTAGGATTATCACATGCAAGAGCATCACAATAGGTAATCTCGCATCATTTTCTTTTGTTTGGTCTTAGCCATCGGGATAGAGAAGGATCTCGCACTCAAAATAGTTGCTCTTTTTCCCTCTCTGCTCGTAGGATATGCACTCAGACCTGGTTATATGTTCTTCGGATTTTTTTGGTGATCTTCTGTGGTTGTTGGATTTTTTTTCCCTAGCCAGTGTTAACTCAACCTTCTATTGTTGAATTCCCAGTTTGGCTTCTTTTCTTCCATGGCTGGTAAGCCACACCGAATACCCTGTTTTTTCTTTTATTTGACCTTGTTTTCTCTGTCCAATGTGGCATGATAACTTTTCTCGTTGTATTTATTGTGCAAGGTCTTAGCCATAACTAGCCGAGGGTTTTTCTTGACAAGGTAAGGTAAGTCTTACCTTATTACTTATTTGAGTTATTTTCTATTAGAAGACTATAATCTAATGTCTGCACTCCCTGGCTTTGTTGTAGGTAAGATTTTTACCATTCAAATTAACAAGGATTGTTTTCGAGTTTTCTTTGTCAATTTAGACATGCATGTGGCTCCTTAAATGACCATGTTATTCCCTACATACGTACCTTGCCACTCCATTGGGGTTTTTAATCTCAAAGTGAAACTCTCTTGAACAATCCTCTGGTGCTTGCGATGTGTAAAAACATTATAATTTATTGAGGC
>CM076582.1:353294990-353472164 GCA_034641835.2 Pinus albicaulis
ATAGTGCATAAATGTTTGGAAGGATATCTTCGTTGTTTTGTATCTGATAAGAAAGCACAATGGGTCATGTGGTCACCTCTCACTAAAGGGTGGTATAACACTTCCTTCCATAATGAAACAAAAATGACTCAATTTATGGCACTTTATGGATATAATCCACCATCCATCACATTTTCTTTAAGGGAAAAATCTAGGGTCCAAGTAGTTGAAGATCACATCGAGCATCAACAAGAATTTCTCCAACTCTTAAAGGATAACCTAAATTTGGCATGAAATCTAATGTAACAAGAGGCAGATCAACATCACAGTGAGAGAAGTTTTGATGTAGGAGAGTGGGTATTTTTACGGCTAAAACCATACAAACAAATGTCTCTCAAGCAAGCTAAGAACGATAATAAATTATCGCTATAGTATTATGGTCCTTACAAGGTGTTGCAAAAGATTGGTACTATGGCATAAAAATTAGAGCTTTCTGTTTCTTTGCGAGTGCAACCATTTTTCCATGTTTCATTCTTAAAGAAGGTTGTATGGGAAAAACTTCCAATTCAAAAAAAATTTCCTGAACTTGATGAGGAAGGAAAAACCATATTAGAACTTGAAACAATCATAGAAACAAGAAATCGATAGCTATGAAATCAATCAATTTTATAGTATCTCATCAAGCAGAAGAACTTATCCAATGAATATTCTACATGGGAGGATGATAATTTATACAGAAGCACCCGGAGCTACTCAAGCATTGAGGAAAACAATTTTTGGAAGGAGAGGAGCATGTTAGGTCTGTACATTACTAGCATAGTCCCTTATTGTTGTTAGTATAACCCCCTTATTGTTATTGTTGTACCCCTCTAACCCCCATATTATTATTATTGTGCCCTTACATTATTATTGTTAGGTCAGCTAGGATTAAATTGTGGCCGCATGGACTCCTATATATAGAAAGGAGGTTTTGTCATTTGTATCATCCAAGAATTTTTCATTTATGTAATGTATTGGAGGTTTCCCCCTCAAAGTGGCTTATTTTTAAGGTTTTGATAGCTATTTTATTCTATTTTTGCAGTTGGTTTCATAACATACTGATAGTTCTTATTTGAAATAACCAGAAAATTCAATCATTAAGTAGGTATGATAATAGTATCAGGTAGGGGCATTACAAACATCAGTTGTTGGTTGCTCTTTCTGCAATGAATCTACCCTACTACTCTACAGTTCAAGTCAATTTCGTACTATCATTTTGGTTTCCATAATGATATCCATTACTAGAGGTTGTTGGGAAACATAATTAGGCATTTTTCTAGGTGGACGAAGACATAATACTATGTTTCACCTAGCATTTTTCCTATCTCATACAAACCTATGAGTAAACCTTTAGAATTCTCCCATGTCAAAGTAATTGACATGGAATCCTCGCTGATACTCTTCCCATAACTTCCTCAATAAAAATAGAGGTGCCTTCCTATTATTACAAGGAGGTTTATCACAAAGCATGGATCCACTAAACACCCAATGGTGTTGAAAATGGTGGTAGGTTTATTAGTCCATAAAAGTGAATTTTTTGTTGACTAGTAAAGTTTGAATGGTTCTTGGGTTAGAGAAAAAAATATTGTTTTGTAATGTTTCACGGTCTCTAATTATACCAATAATATATTATTGATACATTATAGTTTTGTAATCAAAGGTATTGGTTAACTAGCTTCTAATATTGGAAATAGATGATGCAATTGACTTTAATCAACTTGTAAGACACAATCATAACAAATTTTTAGGGTTCTGGATCTCCTATATCAATGGCCCCAAGTGGCCAAGGATGCATCAATTTCATGTTGTGGATTTCTTTGTTCTTGGTTGGAGTTTGATTGTTCTAAATTTTGGTTTGATGATGGTGGGTTTGCGTTCTGATTAGGTTTCATATTAACCAATTTCCTTGTAATTGAATGTGATGATTGTGATTATCATATTGTTGAGGTAATTTTTTAAATTTTAAACCAAATTAAAAATGAAAAAAATCCATTAAAATTCTCACATGGAATCCTCTGTAACACCTCCTACTCACTATCACATACCTCCAATTTTTTTTTTCTAAATCTTCTCCCAAATACCTTCATTTCTTACTTCCTCTTAAATTCTCATTGGATTTATGAATAAAAATCCTCCCCTATAGTTAAATGACGGTATACCATTACCATATTCTATTGGGAAATCATAATAAGGTGTAGTATTAACTAACCCTTATGTAGTTCTTATACATTTAACATTTTCTAGTTGTAATATACATATATCTATATATAACCTGTATATATATTATATATGTATCATTCAATCTTATATAATAAAGACACTTTCCTATGCATTTATTATATATTTCATTCTCTATAAGTTAACAATGTAATGTCAAAACAATCTTCATATGTGATAGCACGATTTTCGGTTCATCTTACCACATAATGTGATAAGGAAGTTCGCTATTCTATTTTTACATCAAGCAAGATGAATACGATTTCACTATAGTTGAACTCTATGATTTTGATTGGCTTTAATACGTTGGTTTAAACCACGTTAACCAAACCACTATTGTATCATATCGTAGAAAATTTTGATGCACGCTTAAATGATCTTAGTACATCGTACCTCTATTTATTGGCTTGGATAAATGAGTTTTAAATGAGTTTGGTAAATGAATTTGGAAGTGGTTTCGCTGTCACATTGATTTTTACTACTCATATCTTTATTCACGTTTCCAAATCCGTCAGTTTAATATTTGAGTACTTCGCATTTGTCACCTGTACCAAGCTAGGGTCTTGTGTATGCTCAGACATGAATTTTCATAGTTGTAATATCTATGGATGCGATGTGTTGAAACGATCGAGACTTTTGCACTCCAGTGCTTTCAACCTTTGGGCATCTCTTGACACGCGTACGATGGAGATCTACCTGGGATTAGGTTTTCAAATGGCATATAAAAGTTTTAGACTCAATGAATGGATTCATTTTACCTCTCATTCTGTTGGCTTCCAAACGTTTCTCTGCTATTGGTTTAATTTTCTTTTCTATAGTGAAAGAGGAACCAATCCTCTATTACGTTTAACTTTCTATGCGCTAGCTTTAATTTTCCGTGCTCATCCATGTCATTTGTGCATCTTCTCTCAAAGCAGAAAGGAGAAACAGGCACGTTCAATTCTCTGTGAGAGAGGTAAGCCAGGTTTTCATGCTCTGTCATAATATTTAGGTTAAATGATTTGTATCAGTACCATTCCATTAGAAATTCGACTTATCCCAATTTTTTTTTCCAATTTCCCTACGCTTTGTAACTAGGTGTAATTACTTATTTCACTTCTTTTTGTTGACTCAATATAGAGTGGTATCACTTGACCCAGTAGGGCTCGCCCCATGCTATGGACTGTGGTGTAGTTATCTTCCATGGTAATTGTTTAATTCTAAAGCCATCGTTCCAAATTTTTATTTTTTATTTTTAACATCTAGTTAATAAAATGAATTCATAGTTCTAAGCGCATCTCTACGCAAAGAAGAGTAAGTTAATATAGAGTTTTCTCGCCTCCCTTCCCATCAGGTAATAGCAATTTTTCAATTTAGATTGTTATCTGAATTATTTCTCTTGTTGTATGTAAATTTGATTATTAATACGACCTTCTTTCTTTTCTACAGGAAAGGTATGGACTAATTCTCTATCTTCCATACTCTCGGATTTCCTCTACCAAGTTTGACCTCATTATAATAATAACTCTTGGCCTTGCACCAGGTCGGTTATGAGCTTCCGAGGAGCACCACTACATTTAAGTGAACTCCCTTAAAATTTTATACATTGAATTTTTTCTTCGAGGATGTTATTCCACTCTTGTTTGTCCACAAGAATCGATGTCCAATTCGTTTCTAATATCTATTTCGTGTGGGGTGAATTTATTTCATCACCCATCTCCTTCTATAATAAACTTAATTGTTTTATGATGGACTGTGTGCATCTTCATATTTTTACAGTAAGGGTATTATAATATGGTAGCATCATTTTTATTTAACAATGGTTTCTCAGGATTTTACATATATATTTTTCTGAGATAGTATGGAATAAATTTCCATTCAGATATTTGCAATTATCTCCTAATTTTCTCCTTTTATTTTCAGTTTTTCATATAAGATACCCATTGTTAAAGTTTAACCATAAAATATCCCCTCTTTTAATTGAAATATTTCTTTTCTGAAATATATATATATATATATATATATATATATATATATATATATATATATTCTTATTCAAAATTACCGATATAGTTTATCCTCTGAATATATATATCTATAGTAGTCCAATTTAATTTAATTGAATTTATAACCTTGCAGATATTAGCTAATAAAATATGCTTAGCTTTGCAATTGTAGAAAGGTTATCCCATCTTTTTAGTAAATCACTTAGATTTGCTACTGTGATATCTGGTTAATATTTTCTACAACTTCCACTACCACAGTACATTAGCTAAGTGATTTGTTTCTAAAATTATAATCTGGATTATTTGAATTATTTCCTCGTTAAATAGAAAACATGTTTGATACATTTTCTTGTTGTTAATAGCACCATCTAGATTGTTATTAATTATTTTTACTAATTTACTTCTGAATTAACTCTATGTAGTACCCTAGAATATAGGGATTTATGACTATCAGAACTTATATATAGAATAATTTAGTATATAATGTGAAGAACATATTCCTTCCCTATGATGGATAAACTGATATGAATTAATTTAAATCTGATTTGATTAAGATAATAGTAGACAATAATTAATTTATACTATTGGAATATCAATATTTTAAATTCCCCATTTCATTTAATCTTATTCCTAATAGAATTTGTATTTTTCATACAGTTAAATCAGATGATACATGATTTTTTCTTCTATAGTACTATATTAGTTCAACAGAATAGAAATTTTTGGCTGAATAAAACTTATATCTCTCCACATTAAATTTCCCTTTGCATGTTTATATAAATTTATAGCTATCATCTCAGTTCACTACTAACTTATAACATTCTATATATCTTTCCTGTACATATAACTATTCATTTTAGAAGCATATTAAAGTTACACTTTAATTATTCTAGGGAATTATTTTAATATCTCCAGATTTAAATGAGACTATGGCTTACAGGTTCTGGCTGATAGTATTGCCTAGAATTTATTCCTACTATAATACAGAAATTTAAAAGGTTTATTTCTTCTATTTAATTCTCTTAAATGTAAGGAATAACAACCTCACAAAAAATTAATTTAAAATAACATCTACAACAATTATGAATATTGTACAACAGCATGTATCTTAATCGTTCATAAATTTTGTGAGCATACCACTTCTACAGATGACCAATCCTCCCAACCTTAGAGTCCCGCTGTCTCCAAAAATCACCCCATAGATGAGATCCTCTTCCTAGAATAGACCAACCCCAATCTGTTATGGAGCAGCTTATTTAAGCTTATGCTCTCCCCAAATCATGTTTCTAATTTTGCGTCCAGAATTCCAGGATGCTTTTATTCCTGTTTTCCTAGGCTTCCATTATTTAGGGAATTTAAAACCTCTTTATATTTTTCCAGCTTTTTACCTCTTCCCAACTACTCTCCACATCATTGGTGAAATTTAGATTTTTCCTCAAAAACCTAAATTAGAAATAAATTCTTTCAAGGCTTTTTGAAATATTTTTGGGGAAAGTCTTAGCCTCTTTCCATACCTCATGGATTAGGCAAGTGATCTCAAAAATATCATTTGGTCATAGTTCACACAAAAAAAATTATTTATTTTTCATAAATAAATAATTAGCCACATCCACACAATAATTTTCCATTGGGGTCCACTCCCCTTTTGGACTTAAGTTCAAATTTCTAACTTGAAAAACATAAAACTAGGGGTGTTACATCCTCAAAAGAGATATGGTGTTTATTTGGCACTCTACATAACTTGAAAATAAAAAATTATTCCTAATGAGACCAAAAAACTCATTACATGATCCTATGATTGTAAAAGATGGGGTCATGAGTGCATAGAATACATTTTTACAAGGAATGGGTTCACACTCATAGGAATGCTTGCATTCCTAATAACACATGCACATTCTTGAGACATTTTAAGTTGACAGCTTGGATAGCATCTTAGTTGGCCTCTTAGGCCTTACTGAGCCCAGACAACCATGCAAACATGCATGTCATTAGGTATGAAAATGTGTTTATGTGAGCTTGCATTTCTAATGACCCTATTTCCAATTTTTGGGCTATCTTGTTGGTGGGCCCACCCTTCATTATTCCAATATTATGCATATTTCTAATACAAGAGACACAATCTCTACAACTGCAAGGAAGATACCATGAACTGATGGAAAAATAATTTATAATGCTACCAAGAAATTATAGGAAACTAGTGCAAAAAATCATATGAACACTCACAAAATAATCAACTATTACCTACATTAGTCCTCTAGAATTATAGCGAATTTGAAACATTGAAATACCATAACCATGAGCCTAGGATTAGGATCATTGAAATCCCATGACCATGGAACTAGGATTGGTAATATTGAAATCCCATGACCATGAACCCCTCTCATGAGGGGTAA
The DNA here is from genome assembly GCA_034641835.2 of Pinus albicaulis. Classification (NCBI taxonomy): domain Eukaryota; kingdom Viridiplantae; phylum Streptophyta; class Pinopsida; order Pinales; family Pinaceae; genus Pinus; species Pinus albicaulis. The sequence goes on from CM076582.1 coordinate 353,301,604, forward strand.
AGAACAGAGCAGATCTCATATCATGTAGTGAAATGGGAGAGTAGAGTAGAGTAGACATTGTTTTCAAACACGAAAGTCCATAGTGGCTTGCCTTAAGATAGACTCACTAACAAATTATTGAGAAAATATCGTAGCCATACACCCAAACATGAGCCAAATAGTTGGAGTGAATATCTGATATCCAACTAGATCCAATAATCTCCTAAAAATTAGAGGAAAACTATTCATCGAGACAAGTTCTAGCTCACAATGAGCAATACAATAGTAACTACAACATTAAATTATTAGACAACTTGGAGTGTTAATAATTGAAACACAAAAACTATTTAATATTACTAATAATAGAGAAAGGAAATCTCAATATCTAAACTATCCATCAGTGTTTTTTTTCCTTACCAAAAATAGGTCGTTTCACTAGAGTTTCTAGTATCAATAGCTCACAAAGACAACTTATCATTTGCTCATCCAAAAAATGATAAGCATCGAAAATCTTAAATAGCTATTTATCCTAAGTTTCTATTTGCACAAAACTCAGAAAGATGAAAAAAATGTCTATGTTTGTAAGAGATAATAGTTCTTACATAGAGAAGAAACTTTCCATAAATTATATAAATAAAAATAGAATTTTTTTTTCACATAGGATACTTAATTTAAACATAAATAAAGAAACAAAAATAATATTTACATTTATGTGAGACTATGGGATGTATATTAATTTTCTTTATGATTATAAATCTCAATTTCTCTATAGAAAATGAGCAATCTTGGTATATTCTCACTTAGAAAAGAATATGGAGTTAAAATACAACTTGATATAGCCGTGATATATAGTTCTATACCACTTCGAGCGGGAAGAATATGTGTTTACAATAGATCTTGATATAGTTGTGATATATAGTTCTATACCACTTTGACTTAATGGGATTTATTCTAGCTGTAAAGATACCTATATTCTTTGAATTCAAGGCATTGCAAGAGAATTAAACTTTTATGGGTAGTAGAAATATCTAATTTTTTTGAAATCGTGTAGATATAAGAGTTTTTCACTTCTTTGAATGCAACCGAAAACTTTTTGTTTCTTGAATGCATGGATTTATAAGAACACCTCATGGTCTTGAGCTTTACCCCCAAGCTAATGGCCTCTATCATGTACCTCACTAAATCTCTCTTTATACTAGAGATGATCCCTTAAAATGTGAAATGCAAAAAGTTTAGTATATGACAAAGCTGAGGTTTGAGTTCAAATACACACCATATATACTGCGTATGAAGCATCTAAATCCAGGATGCCAACGCAAGAAACTACACTCCTACATTTGGATTCTACTAATTCATTTATTTTGTTGATGATCTCGAATGCTTTGGGTCAGAGTATGAGATTTGGAAGAGCTTCTAGTCACATGGGCACTATAAATTTTAGCCAACAAGATCGATAAGTGGTGACCCTGAAGAAGATTAATAATAGATGATAAAAAAGTGAGAAATGCTGAAAAAAATTTAATTAGACGAACATCATGCCAGGTAAAGACCTAATAAATAGATATCACGATCACAAAGAAATTGTGGAAGCCATGCTACATCAGTGGATCAATCAAATCATCGATTAACTATAAACGATTTTTCCTAACTCCATTGCAAATATGAAGATAAACCAATGTTGAAATATGAGTGGATGTGGGACGTTGAAAGATGGAATGCACCACTCTCAGATATATTGTAAGCGTGATTGCCAAGAAACCTAATATGTCGCAGCGCACTCACAAAACCCACTTGTCAATATCAAGAAAGGCGTTCGTCATTATGTATATTGCCAAGAAGGTTGTCATCTAGTTTGGTTCGTTGGCAGAAGTGCTAATGGAAAACAAAAAAGAGAAATGGTGTTAAGGTTACAATAATACATTGTTTTTTTTTTTTTTTTTTTTTTAATTCTAATCTGCAAATTATTATTTATAATTATAATAAAGAATAAGCTATATATTTGTAAAGTTTAACATTACGTTTTGGTAAAATTAAAGCTAAACTAATTGCATTGAAAGTGAAAATCCATTGTTATATTTCTACATTGGTTGTGACTAATAAGGGCCAAACTCATCTATGCAAGATAAAAAACTAATTCTAATAACATTTTGATAAAATTACATATGGTTCTCAAATTTAGCAAGGTAATTCTTTTTCTTTCTCTTTTTAATTGTGGTGAGTTAGCAATTAGGAGACTTATTATTAACTGTTATTGATAAACACTGACCGGTTTAAACAATTATAATGTTTGATTGTTTTATTTTTTCCAGATGCTTTTCCCTTTAAAATTGTGAATATGTTTCTTTAAATTGTTAAAGAGATTATATTTTTAATCAATAAAAAACATTAAAACCATATAATCTAAATATTTAATAAATTAGATTATATATTTAATAAATTATTTTAAAAATTCCTGACCGGGTACTTGGTAAACGGGAAAATAATTCAAACGACTTTATTGAATTTTTTTCGTGTACTATTCTATTCATTTTCTCTGCCATTCCATTCAAACCACGGGAAAATAATTCAAAACGACTTTATTGAAATTTTTTCCTGTACTAATCTATTAATTTTCTCTGCCATTACATTCAAACCAAGCTTGACTGGCGGGTGAGGTACTCCGTGTTGTCGTTGATTATTTCATTATCACATAAATGTGAAAGGGTGGATAAATTCATTATATATTAGCATATACAAATAAAACCTTCAGTCATACATGTTAAACACTTCACGTTAGTAATTAAAAAATTAGTTGAGTGCCTTTTAAGGTATTGATGTTTAATGTTATTTTTTAATAAATTTTGCTTTAAAAAAAGTTGTTTAAAGCATAGATTTGATATATCGATGCAGTACTTCTAATTTTTTTTTAATAAAATTGTCAATGTATCTATTTCTATATTTAAAAACATATTTTAAATAATTAAAAAAATTCAAACATTTATTTAAGAAACAAAAACTTATGATAATTAAATATCAATTCTTAATTATCTTAATTTATTTGAAAACCACTTCTTATTTTACTATTTTCAATTAAATTTATCATAAATAATATATAGTTATCATGAACTATATATTATTTGTATCTCTTTTCCTTTTTATTATTTTAAATGTCTTTTGCTTTTAATTAAAATAATTCAAACATTTATTTAAAAAAAAACTTATAATAATTAAATATCAATTATTAATTATCTTAATTTATTTAAAAACCATTTCTCATTTTACTATTTTCAATTAAAGTTATTTTCAATTAAAGTTATCATAAATAATATATAGTTATCATAAACTATATATTATTCGTAACTCTTTTCCTTTTTATTATTTTAGATGTCTTTTGCTTTTAATTTTAAAAGTGATATGAAGTCAGTTTTTTTATCATTTTAATATTTTTATTGCAAAATAATAATATATTTAAGATTTGAAATCCAAGGAATTTGGAGAAGACAATACTATTCTCAACTATTTATTGTTTGAGAATGAATTTTATTAACTCTCAAACAAAAAATTATTTTATATTAGCGTTACAAGCAAATCATTTATACAACTTTCAAACCAAAAAAAGAAATGTAAATAATTTTGAATGGACAATATCCTAATTGTGGTTGGAGGAGATAAATATATATTATAAAATAAACTTTGAAAATCCATCAAAGCATCACATCGTTGGGTGAAAGAGCAATTGCTTTCTATAACGCACAATCAGTAAGCCAATTTTCCTAAAATAAAAGCTAATTTTTAATAGGAATTTTCATCCTTATAAGCATCATACAAAATATAATTTATTCATGGTTTTACACATTAACAAATTCTTTATATAATTTTATGGCTTAAGAACATGTAATAATTAGCTCATATTTCCATAAGTAGACGTATAAAATTCTAACAATTCACAAGTAAATTGTTCTCCATAGTACAAGTTCTTAATATCTCTAAAATATTAATCATCTACTCAATATAATGTAATCTAAAGTAATAAGTACATAGGGAACATAATAATAAAATGAAACAAACTCATCCACACATGCATTTAATTTGGAAACCTTAACTTTTTTATTCATTTCTATAGAAATATAAATGGAATGGTTGAATGGACACATGTTAGCTTAGAAAAAACATTAGGTTGTCACATCGAAATACATGGAACCTCATGTTAGACTCACAATATTGGAAACCAAAATCAGCTATATTAAATATTAATTTCAACGAATGATCTACAATATGTACATATTAATACATACAAGAAATCCTTGAATTAGTTTTTGGGTCTTCTTGGACTCCAATAACTGCTCACCATAATACAAAATAACTCAACCTTAATCCCTAGGATTAGCTACCTAACATTCCCCCTTTAATCCAAAGGGATCTAACAAAATGCAATAATGAGAACTCAAAATGAAAAAATAAATCTCATCCAATGCCTCTTAGAACTGGTTTTTAAGGATTGCCACAAACCAATATAGGAGAACTCAAGGTCTCAACAAACAACAAATATGAAAATTCACAGTAGTTTTGAGAACAAAAAAAAAAGGGGTTTTAAGCTGACCAAAAATTTCGGAACAATCAATGTAATTCCTTCAACAATTCTGAATCTCGAAGTGATCATTCACAAAAAAACCAATCAGCAAAAACAAAAGTATCTCTCACTACAACTATGAATCTAACTCCTATAGGTGGTGGTTCATTCTCACTTGTAGATCTTTAACTCAAACTCGATTGACAAATCTTTGAAACTTTAGGAGACCATCAATAATTCCCCCCTTTTCGGATACATGGTGAGAAGATGAGGTATTCTTCATCATTGCAATTTTGGTCATTACTGTCAGACATTTCCTATGGTATGACCCGTAAATATTATTGATTGTTTTTTAACATTCCCAAGGAGTAATCCCTCTAAAAGGTAGCTTATCTCTTTTAGTAGTCTTGTTTCTAGAACATCTGTTTGAGTGGTGATTTCACTTTCCACAATACTCACACAAGTGAATATCAAAACAACAATCATTCACATGTCCAACTTTGTTACAATGATGACATTGATCAACTTGTTTTGGAACAACACCATCTAAAAATCAACACTACAAAATTTTATAGGTCTAGAAAAATAAAAAATATGAGAAGATACATTCAAGACATCCTTTTTATACCTCAAACTAGTTCTATTTTTTTTATTTGTAATTTCTTCCAACTATATTATAAAGGTCTTGTGAATAACATGCTTCTCATCATAAGTTGCAACTATATCCAAATTTTCTCTTTAAATGGCTTCATTACACTCCAACTGATGTTTGGAATTAAGATAATCTCAATATACTAGAGACTCAATCTGGAGAAATTCAACTATCCTGAATGCATCATGTAAGTGGAGTCTGATATCAACATGATTTAGTTTGCTAATTTTTGTAGTTTCATTAGCAGTGGAACTAATGAGATTGTTCAATATATCTAACCCATTTTCAATTTGAGTCATTTTAGTCAATATCAGGCCTGATGTTGAATAGAAAATACACCCATTTTACAAATTAATTTCAACAAAAAATTATTAGATAAAAAATAATGAAATTCTCAAATAAAAGTGAAATTGTTTCCCACATAATGTCCCCTTCTTATGAAAACTTCCTGAAAAATATCTTCCAAAATTGTCTTCACAAATATTTCAACTTGTGACCTAGTGATCTTTAACATACCAAATGAGCTTTTCTAACTAGAATACCTTTTTGTTCCTGGATTTTATAGTCATTTTTTTATTTATTTAAACTCCACTTGAAATACACATGTACTCGCATAGTCAATTGTTTCATATGTAGAAAGAAACCAAAATATTCTTCAAACAAATCCTTTTCAATTTTTCAAATATGTGAAGTACTCCTCTAAAAGAAAATAGAAATTTGTTTCTCCTTTTGTTTTAAATAAAAATTGTCTTAGTGATTTGATGGTGGGCTCCAAAAATAATCGAATAGAAAAATAGGTTCAAATCTCATTGCTTCAATTTTTCCTTTTCTCTTCAAGTTTAAAACTTATTTTAAACAAAGACAAATCCTTCCTAAAATATTTCCACCACTTTTAACCCCAAGTTAACTAATTTCAGAATTATCCACTTTCTCTTTTACTTTCTCATTTCACCTTTCTTTAACATTTTTTTTCTTAAGTATAATAAAAGAAATATGAAATATTTTATTTAATCATAATCTTGATACAGTTTCCATTCACTTGATACTCACCAAAAATTTCTCCTATTAACTTTCACCTTTATCTATTTCTTTCTCTGTTCATTTTCACCTTTCTGGCTTTGATTCTTTCTATGTTCACTTTCTCCTTTCTAGTTCTACCTCTTTCTCTATTTACTTTCATCTTTGTGGCTTTGTCTGCTTCCACACAAATATATTGAGTTTAGAAGTGATATAAAATATATATGAAATATCTTCACCTTCCATGTCATCTCATATTCTGGAAATGTGTCCATATTCATTTAATTCTTACAAATAATTTCTAAAAAATCATGAAATTATTTAAATGTGTTTTTCTAATGACAAATTATTCTATTTAATTAACCATTCATGCATCCAAAATACTCTAATTATTTTTGCCATAACTAGCGAAACCACTTCTTTTGAGTAGTCATTCAACTTCAAAGTGAGAAAACATATTGACTATTACTTATTGAAAAAACTCTCTTAATGGAAGGAAAATTCAAATATGATGCAAAATTTAAATTACTCAAATTTTTTTAGTGTCAATTCTCTACCAATTTTAGCACACCAAATATACTTACTAAGTTTGGACTGCATATTAAAAATAATATATGAAGGGTAATCTATTTCACCAATTAATGGTTCTTTTAAGATACATTTCATGTTTACCATTTTCCACTTAAATTTCATTCAAACTTGAAATTTTTGTACTTTCTTTGACAGGGAACATTTAATTTCTTATTGCACTTCATGAAATTTAATGTACTACCAGCAAACATTATGCACATTATCAAATCAACCACTAGTAAATAAATAAATGTTATAAACTTTTACTCTTGCTTGATTGTTTCATTCACCTTCAGTAATTAACTTGCTCCAACATTGTTTGTTTTCAATGAGAGCACAAAAACAATATTATATTATAATTAATTCTCTAATTTTCATACCTCCATACTCTATTATATCCATTAAGTTTTAATTTTGTTGAAACTTGAAGTGATAATAAAAATCAAGGAAATATAGTCACTCATCTAAAATTCTTGAAAATACCTTGTATAAAATTTTCAAATTCTGTGAATTTTCTTTTACCAGCTTTTAGCCTTTCATAAATATTTGCAAAATTTTCATCACCAATTCTAGAATGCCAAATATCCTTAAAATATTCTTTTAACCTCCAATGTACATAACATTTTATTAAAAAGCAATCTTTCCTTAAAGGGCTTTCCCACTCTTCGACTACATTTTTTTTTTCTCACCATTCCCCTATGCCACACATCCTTTTTAATTGAATATTAATAAAAAATTCATTCGATTAAAAAAATAATTCATACCTTCTCTTTATGCTACAACATTATTTCTCCATTAGATAAGTCTCCAGCTAACTGGTTCTTCTGGCTTCAACATAGATTCCACTTGTCTCTTTCCCCTTTTAATTCAAAGATGCACCAATCTCTCCACATGTTATCAATCATATATATTTTCCATAATTCCATAGAAGGATTTTTCAAAAGGAGTTCAAAGTATGTGAAAAGAGAAAGGCTGCAAAACCAATGGCTCAACTTAATCAACAGGAGAATGAACTACCGACTCTAATACCACTATTTAACACAGGAAATTGGAAACCAAAACCAAACATATTAAATATTATCTCGATGAATGATGTACAATGTGTACATATTATTACATACAATAAAATATTGAATTAGTTTCCGAGTATTCTTGGACTCTAATAGATATTCACCATAATACAAACTAACGCAACATTAATCATGAAGATTAGTTGTATAACACCTAAATCATTACCGTGTCCCACTCTCTAAGTTTCCTCTCTCCCTCGAGCTAGATTATATTATTTCTACAATATTTATTCTTAACTTCTTCATGTTGTATTTATTTATCTTAAGGAAACTATTTAACTTAAATAACTTCCTAATTTCTTTCTGAAGCCACTTTGTATTCATCCTTTTCCTGTTCATTCTCCTTTCAATAAAAATTAACCTCTTGGAGTGTGACCTTTGAACATCTACTCTATAGTGTTTTCCTTATTTTTAATGTATCCTTTGGAATCTCTTGTACACATGCAAAGCTCCTAACCCTTGCCATTTTCTCTAGTGCATTTATCATTTTCCATTTCCATAACAACACATCCATTATACAACACTATCATTGTCTATAACATTCTTACATTATGTAGCATAAATATCATGTTTTGCGACAACTAATTTTGGTTTTTTAGCAGTAATCATGCTAACATCCTTCGAGTTAGTTTGATGCTCCTCCATCAGTTTCCTCAAATATTCAAAAAGTATTCCCTTATCGTTATGAGTTAAAATATTCCAGTCTCTATCTACCCAATGCAACATTAGACACTCTTTCCTTCATCACCTCTATATTATCCATCGTTGTATTAGGTAAAATATGTATACAGTATGAACTGATTCATTTGAATTAAGTTATTTCAAAATCTACCTACCTAATGCAACAATCAATGCTCTTTCCTTCACCATCTCTACATTCTCCATGTTGTACAATAACTTATATAAGAAATAAAATGCGTCATATTTCTTCTACATGTTCCTCTTTTATTTATTGCTATCATCGTGTCCATTGAAAAAATACAGTAATGTTCTTAGCACGAAAACATATTTCCATCTCAATTCTTCTACAAGTAGGTTCTACTACTGCTACCATTTATCTCTTTCTTTATTCATCACCACAAGATTTAGTTAGCTTCTCCTAAACCATAGATCAAATACACAACCCACATTGACTCATCTCCCATCCAAAACATTCCATTTCCCTTTCTCATGCAGTGTATATAATACCTTTTATTCAACCAACCATAAGAACTGAAACTAAATACCATGGACTGAAATGCTCACATGTTACATGTTTCTCAGTTGAACCAATAACCACACATATGAACTGCCTTAGTTATCAATTTTGTGTTCAGTTTATAAACTCATGAGAGATATGCATTTAGTATCATTTATACTGATGTAACACTTTTACACCCATTTCTTAATACATTATTTTTTGTATCATCCAATCATTTTAATAATTTTCCATAACATGTCTTTCTTCCTTTAGCAGAGATGCAATATTCTTTGCTTCCTTGGCAATAATATCTTCCTCTTTCCTCAATATTTTTTTAATTCCATCTATCTTCAACCCATTGAGGGGTCTAAAGTCTCATTACTCTATATTATGGATCAAACACAAGGATAAGGGCCTATTGGACTTAGTCTATAATCTCATTACTCTATATTATGGATCAAATACAAGGATGTGAGCCTATTGGAGTCCCCCATATTGAGTTGGAGGGTTTAAAATCTCATTACTCTACATTATGGATCAAACCCAAGGATGAGGGCTTATTGGACTCCCCCATATTTGGTGTCTAAGAATTTTTTTAATTTAAAATCCAACAATATTTACAACGATATTTATTAGTTAAGGTCCCAAAAAATTTACAATGGGATTTATTAATAAATTAAATGTATATTTATATTTTTTTTTTGTTTTTCGTTATTCATCAATGCAAAAAAGAAAACTACTCTCAGAAGTTTTGGACAAAAAAGAAACCCCTAAGTACGAATCTAACATCAACTAAGTGGGATCAAATTTCTTCAAGCGAAATAGTTTTTAGAATGCAAAATACAATGTGTTATTTTTCATTAGTTAAATTGTATTTTTTAATGCTAAATAGAGTATATATAGGACCAAATAAAAATTCAACCGTAAAATCTATTTTTTTTTATATATAGAGATATATGAAGTTGATATAGATATAAATTAGTTAACATAGATATTCAAATAGTTCATTTAAATCTCCTTTTGAAATATTTTTGAAAGTGTGATATTTAAACATGATTGAACTTTTTTTCTACTTCTAATTACTTCACATCATATTCACTTCTTCTGATTATAGAAGATATTATTTTTTTATTTAGAACATAATTTTTATTTATTTTTATTATTTTTAAAGGGGCACTCATGGATGGACAAACATACAGATCCCCTCATACTGGGTTGTAAAATAAGCTTCTTGACTCAAAAAGAGTAACTGAAAAATACTTTGTAAATGTATTTTCTTCTTCTAGAAAGTAATTCTATAAAGAGATACAACTATTTAGATACTCTCTCGAAACAAACTAAAGTTTTCCATATACTCCATCAATAATTACATGGATAATTTGAAAACAATTAATGTATTAAATGACAAAAGAACATTTTTAAAAACTAAGTAACAAAGCATAGTGAAATTAACATTTCACCATTTAAATAATAAATATGAGATGAAATGTGCTAATGCAACTAGTCAGTTACTTTTGAGTAACTCAAATGATCAATAAAAAATATTTCAAAAGTTTAGTTTACAATTATATTTAAATGAATTATATATGATTTCTTTAAGAAAAAAATTGTTTTATTAAAGATGTGAATATAGTAAAATACAATTTTTGCATAAACTACCGGCTTAGATTCATCTTAATTATGGATCTATGAAGTCATAAGAGGGATCAAATATCTTGAGAAGAAATCATATTTTAGAGTGAAAAGAGATTTGTTCCCTCTTGGGGCTTGGTCGATGCACATTTAAGATAAATCTAAATTGGTATGTATATATATATATATATATATATATATATATATATATATATATATATATATATATATGTATGTATGTATATATGTATGTGTATGTATATATATATATATACATACATACATACATACATACATACATACATATACATATACATATACACATATATACATATATATATATATATATATATATATGAAATAATTTAGTTATAATTCAAGTTATCCACATTACATTTAATTATTTTTATAATTAATAGTTTTTAAATATTACATATCAAATCTATATTAAGCATTCAAAGAATTAAAAATATCACTCATACATTTAATTAGAGAGAATCTATTACTTGAATACAATTCTCTCATTTTTTATCTCTCATTATATGTTTCATCTTAAAATCTTTCACTCAATGTGGGTATTGAAATATTGAAATAATTTATTTATACCATAAGTTAAATTTTTCTTTGTTATTTCAATTTTAAAAATATTATATATCAACCCCATATTGAAAATAAAATCAATTACACATCTCCCTAGTTATATAAAGTAAATATATAAGAAAATATTTAACTTAAATTACTCAAAATTATGTTACTTACTATGGGCATTGAATTTTTTACAAAATATTTTTTGCAATTAATATATTTTTGTTTTAAATATCACATCTAAATTTAATACAGAATGAATTATAGATCATGTAATATGAATAATACTCATTCTTTTCATCTCCATATTAAGTAGTAAAGAAATTGCATTTCTTCCTTGTAGTAAAAAGTATATTAATACATTTATTCTTGTTAGATCTAAGACTTTTGTGACACATAATGTAGATAAAAGTACTTTCGGAAAAATCACATCATTAGGATTAGGTCGACGTTTCAAACCAGCTAATGTGGTTCATCCTTAAGATAAGGTGGAGAGATTAATCGATGTCAATGAATAAATAATGGAGATCCATCATTGCCCAGAATAAGCCGTTGACAACTAGCCATTATGACTAGTATTAGGAAGTTAGTTAAAAAATTTATTAATTAAAAAATTTAATTTTTTAACAAATGGGTCAATAAATTATTAAGTAATTAAAATGGGTAATACGGAGGGGAAAAATATTTTAATTTAAAATATTACTTAATTAATTGTTAAAAATAAATAAATTAATCAATAAATTAATTAAAATAAAAATAAACTAAGGGACCTAAGAAGGAATTAGGGAAGGGTAAATTTTTAATAAGTAAAAAAATAAGTAAATTAAATAAATAAAATAAAATTTTTAATAAGGGGTTTATAAATAAATATAATAGGTAGTAAAATAATAGGGGAGGGGTAAACTTTTCTTGATAAAACTAAATAAATAATTTATTTAATTATTGGATCAAATAAATAAATTAATTAAAAATAATAAATAATAAATAAATAAAAAATTCTAATAAAAATAATAGATAAGCAAAGAGATCTAAGAAGGCACTAGGGAGGGGTTGAAAAAAATAAAAATAAATAAAGAAATAAAGAAATTAATAAAAATATAAATAAATAAATAAATATAAATAAATATAACAAACATTACATGGCGAGAACTGGGACCCAACTCTTACTTAATTTCCAACCATCATCGCGGTTGAGGTTTGTAGAATGTCGTTCAATGTCAATTGCTTCCCTTAATTTCCTATGGTGAATGTGATCTACCTTGGCAACGACCTTTGAGACTTCAATACAAACATGGTGGCAAGATTTTTCCACATGTTTAGCAAGAGCTGAGGTACATGACCGATTATGTCTAATATCCACAGCATGCTCCATGATTCTCTGTCTAATGGACCAACCTATATCTGCTATATAGGGAGTTCGAAAAGAACAAGGAATCATGTAAACAACTCTCATGTCCTTAGGGTCGAGAGGGTCTTTAACGGATGCAAGAGAATTTCTAATAGTGCAGAGAGGTTTGAAAGAAGCCGAGGTATTATTTCTCTGAAGGAAATGGGCAATTTTGTTTTTTGTCCCTTGGAGAAAAGGGAGATGGACCTTGGAAATAGGATCCCCCGAGTAGATTTTCCACTGAATCCTTTATATGCCTATTGAAATGCTTTAAGACCTTGAGATCTACTATAACCATTCTTTTCAAAAACGTCAAGAATATGGGACTTCTCTAATTCGAAGGAGTTGTCGTCAAATATTCTAAGGGCACGAGTCGCAAGAGTACACAGGACACCAAATTTTTTAGCAGGAAAATGATGGGACCCAACATGAAGGTACTGTTCTGTGTGAGTATTTTTGCGAAAAGCTCGGTGATAAATGGAACCATCCTCATTCCTTGAGAGAAGGATATCAAGGAAAGGGAGGCAACCATCAACCTCTACTTCCATCGTGAACTTGATGAATTCAGAAACCGAGTTTAGGTGTCGAAGGAACAGATCTAATTTTTCTCGACAATGGGGCCAGATGACACAAGTATCATCCATGAACCTATTCCACTTCCTAGGGTGGAATTTAGTAGAGGCCAGGGCCTTAGATTCAAAATCCTCCATAAACAAGTTAGCAACAATAAGGGAAATTCCCTTGTTCTTGCTAACTTTTTTATGGAGGATTTTGAATCTAAGGCCACAAAATCTACTAAATTTCACCCTAAGAAGTGGAATAGGTTCATGGATGATACTTGTGTCATATGGCCCCATGGTCGGGAGAAATTAGATCTATTCCTTAGACACTTGAACTCGCTTTCTAACTCCATCAACTTCACGATGGAAGTAGAGGTTGATGGTTGCCTCCCTTTCCTTGATATCCTTCTCTCAATGAATGAGGATGGTTCCATTTCTCACCAGGTTTTTTGCAAAAAGACTCACAGGAAATAGTATCTTCATGTTGGGTCCCATAATTTTCTAAATTCCCCTATTGTTGCTAACTTGTTTATGGAGGATTTTGAATCTAAGGCCCTGGCCTCTGCTAAATTCTGCCCTAGGATGTGGAATAGGTTCATGGATGATACTTGTGTCATCTGGCCCCATGGTCGGGAGAAAATAGATTTGTTTTTTGGACACCTGAACTCGCTTTCTGACTCCATCAACTTCACGATGGAAGTAGAGGTTGATGGTTTCCTCCCTTACCTTGATATCCTTCTCTAAAGGAATGAGGATGGTTCCATTTCTCACTGGTTTTTTCACAAAAAGACTCACACGAAATAGTATCTTCATGCTGGGTCCCATCATTTTCTTTCTCAGAAATTTGGTTTCCTGTGTACTCTTGCAACTCGTGCCCTTAGAATCTCTGACGACAACTTCTTGGAACCAGAGAAGTCCCATATTCTTGATGTTTTTTAACATAATGGTTACATTAGATCTCAAGGTCTTAAAGCCTTTCAGAAGGTATATAAAGGGTAGAGTGGAAAATCTACTTGGGTGGATCTTATTTCGAAGGTCCATCTCCCTTTTATCCAGGGGACAACAGACAAAATTTTCCATGTCCTTCAAACAAATAATATCTCGACTTGTTTTAAACCTGTCTGCACTATTAGAAATTCTCTTGGGTTTGTTAAAGTCCCTATTGACCCTAAGGACATGAAAGGTGTTTACATGATTCCTTGTTCTCATGGAACTCCCTATATAGGAGAAACAAGTTGATTTATTAGGCAGAGAATAAGGGAGCATGCTGCGGATGTTAGACATAATCGGTCCCATACCTTACCTCTTGCTAAACATGTGGAAAAATCTTGCCACCATGTTTGTATTAAAGACTCAAAGGTCATTGCTAAGGTAGAACACTTTCAGCATAGGAAATTAAGGGAAGCGATCAAAATTGAATGACATTCTAAGAATCTCAATCGTGATGATGGTTGGAAATTAAGTAAGAGTTGGGCCCCAGTTCTCGCCATGTAATGTTTGTTATATTTATTTTTATTTTTATTTTTATTTATTTATTTACTTATATTTTTATTTATTTATTTCAAATTGTTTTTTGAACCCGTCCCTAGTGCCTTCCTAGATCTCTTTTCTTATTTATTATTTTTATTAGATCTTTTTGTTTATTTATTATTTTATATTTTTAATTTATTGATTTATTTGATCCAATAATTAAATAAATTATTTATTTAGTTTTATCAAGAAAATTTTACCTCTCCCTTATTATTTTATTACCGATTATATTTATTTATAAACCCCTTATTAAAAATTTAATTTAATTTATTTAATTTACTTATTTATTTAGTTATTAAAAATTTGCCTCTCCCTAATTCCTTCTTAGGTCCCTAAATTTATTTTTATTTTAGTTAATTTTTTTTTTAAACAATTAATTAAGTAATATTTTAAACTAATTTTTTTTCCACTCCCTAATACCCATTTTAATTACTTGATAATCTATTAGCCCATTTGTTAAAAAGTTAAATTTTTTAATTAATAAATTTTTTAACTAACTTTCTAATGGCTAGTTCTCAACAACTAATCCCAGGCAATGATGCATATCCACTACTTATTCATTGAGATCGATTAATCTCTCCACCTTGTCCTCAGGATGAACCACATTAGTTGGTTCAAAACGTCGACCTAATCCTAATGATGTGATTTTTCTGAAAGTACTTTTATCTACTTCTATTCTTCATAGATCATACTAAAAGGTTATATATATGTATGTATGTATGTATGTATGTATGTATGTATGTATGATTAAGGTACAAATTGAAGTATTTTAATTATAGTGGACATTAATTTTTTTTCTATTACTATGATTTTAATAATTTTAAATGTAACGTTATGAGACAAAATATCTCCCATAATTAGTTGGGTTATTTTTAATTTAAATATTTTTAAATGTAATGTTACGTGACAACATTTATTGTAGGGTTGTGCACCTCTCTACCCAAAAATTTATAATTGAGTGTATACAAAAGAGTTTAGAAAGAATGTCGATGATAAAAGTAATAAAATTTTATTTCCAATAAAAAAAAAAAATTAAATCAATTTAAGATGAAAAGTAAGTAATTTAAATTCAAAATAAAAATGCTAACTTTATTTCATACAAAGACATAAAAAAAAAAAAAATATGTTTTTTTCTCAAATATGAAATATGTGACATGAAGTGATAAAACAAAATATCTATTTAGAGTGTTTTCCTAATAAATTAATTTTGTTATAATAAATTGGCTTAATATTAATTTAATTACGTATCTATGTAGAGGAGTCAAATATTTTTACTCTAAAAGAGGTTTCCATATCAAGATATGGTTCTAAAATGATTTAATTCCCCATTTAAATAGGCTACATTCCACTTGAATATCATAGGTTAAAATGTTTACATTTATTCACACTTCATGCAATTAAATAATTAGTTAATAAAATTTGTGGTGATATCTTAATAAATATTTTTTTTATGTATTTTAATAAATAAGGTTAAACAAAATGATTTTTGTTTTCATATTTAAAATTTTACGAAAATTTATATATTTTAACTTTAAATAATTAAAACGAATGTTTTATATATATATATATATATATATATATATATATATAATCCGAAATCATAATGTTATATTCTAATATGAAAATTTACTAATATTAAAATGTTTATTAATAATTTATTTTACTATAAAAAAATATTAATATTCCATTCATTGTTAATTTTTTATTTTAATATGTTGACTATCTTTACTTTTAAAATATTTATAAAAAAATTTCCACTCTTTTGTATAGTTTATTTGATTTTTAAGAATTTTCATATTTATAAAAGTACTTTTTTTAGACTTATTATTCACCTAGTGGAAAAGAGATATTATTTTTTTAGACTTATTATTCACCTAGTGGAAAAGAGATATTATAATGTCATGTTATATTATGTGATAAAAACATTTCCATTTAGTCAAATTACATACAAATTAAATTAAATTAAATTAAAATTAATACTTATATTCAAATTACATAAAACTAGAACTTCAAATAAAATAAAATGAAGAAAAACAATAATTGTAATGTAATATACCTCAAATTCATTCCAAAAAAAAAAAAGTTCCCCGTGATATTCTCACACACTTATTATCTGCATATGTAAATAGATGCACACCATATTGGCTTATTCGAATGTCACAATTGCTACCTGAAGGTCATGGTATTTCCTTTTCAATATAAGAAGAGTTAATCCCACCTTCACCTTTTAATTTGTTTTGGAAATATGCATATAATAATAAAAAGTAGAATTTAATGATGTTAAGGAGGCTTACTATTCCTAAGCCATACTAGGATTTTGGTTTTATCCATATGATAATCTATTCAACAATTCCTCACATGTATAGTCATGTGGTGATTAGGTACTTGGATTAAAAGGGAGTTTATAAAATATTTGTTGCCCATGTCCGTGATTTTGATATGGTGCTTACCAAAGGAGGTTTATAACACATTGATACCTACGACCTTGCATTTGATATTCCATACACGTTACCTATGCACTACCAGGTTACATTAACATTAGGGATTCAATGTAACCCAGTTATACCGTGGTGCATCATGTGATTTGTGTTTTCTTGGCCTACTTGCATTGTGATACCTCATCTTTTCCATGAGGTGTGTCGTTGAGGAACGAACGAGATCAAGAATAGAGTTCTGATGGTGGAAATTGTTCAGTAAATGGTTAGGGTTACTACCCCCTTCCCTCTTTTCATCCTTTGTCATTTTCATTATTCAGCTTATAGGTTTGAAACTATACAAGTTATATGAGGGTTTCTCCCCATTTTCGATTCTCAGACCCCAAAACATTCTATACTATACTACGCTCTACTCAGACACTATCCTTTTCCTACCTAAGGTAGTTTGGTTGATGGAAGAATGTAGTGGTTCGAAATGGTGGTTTAATCACTTAGCTGTATAATGCTACACGTATCAACCAACCTTGAAAGTTCTATGATTTATTACTTGATTTTATTAATGGTGGTTTAATCACTTGGCTGTATAATGCTACAGGTATCAACCAACCTTGAAAGTTCTATAATTTATCAGTTGAGGTTATTTTCTTCTAAAAAATTTCTCAAAAAAATTAAGAGAGTTGATAACTAATAGAGTTTCCATATTATATGCAGGTTCATGAATCTGGAAAGGGTTTTATCCCTTCATTTTAATGTTTGAGGGTTCTCTCTGCTTCTGTCAATGTGCTTATTCCACCTTTATTAACAATTTTCATCCACATGGAGTAACTTTAATTTTGTATTTTGAGGTTGACACCGCTTCCTCCATGCTAGGGTTATTCTCAGGTAATTCATATGGAATTCCCATTTATCCCTATTTTTCTTTGCGACTTCTCTGATTTAGCTAAAGGAATTTCTCTTTTTCTAAGTTTCACTTTACTTAGAGATTTCCCGTTTGTGCTTACACAGAACTAGGTGGAGCTATTATGGAACTCTCTACAATTTTACCAGATACTAGTCTTGGAGGTAGGGATTTGCGTCACCCTATAGGTCATTGTTAGGGTTATACTTTCCACAATTTCATTTAAATTTACATAGAATGATTAGGCTTAATCATTTCTCTCGTTTATACTCTACTATGTTGATGTAGGTTCTATTAATTAAGCGTTCAAACCCTCCCTCAATTGCTTCAAAGTTTCGAATTATTTCTTACCAGTTTCAAAGGAAAATTTACCCTGAGCCATAGGTGCAATATTATTTTCTTGCTAAAAACTATATTTCGTGCTTACTATTTAACTACTCAAAAAAAAATTGCCATAATGCTAACAGCAATTTTCTTCTTATAGGAGTTGGGAGTCATGGCATCCAACAAATTTCACATATGGTAATATACGGGAACAAACCCCTTAATTTATATTAGGGTTTGCAAGTAATTATAATGTTTCCCTTTCAAATAAGGGATATCTTTTTTATTTGTGTTCCAGGTTAGATTCTAATGGCATCTCAGAATTAGCGTGGGATTGTCCTATGATTCCAATTGGGTTTTTTCAGGTACCAGAATGTCTATTAAATTTTTCTTTATTCTCTTTATTGCAGGACGAGTAGTATTTGATGATATTCTCTAGCTTACCATGGTCATAGCCAATGTTGGCTGAATCTTTATCTCATAATTTTTTATGCATAAGTCTGGATACAGACACTATTGATACTCAATTTTGGACAATAATCAAGTATATATGTATTTTTTGTACAACTCCTCTCGTACATGTTATAATTGAGCTACCTATATGTTTCTTATAGCATTGTTTATTTCGTAGTTTGGTTCTAGCCATGCAAAATCACAAATGTCAGACTTAGCGTGTTTTTCATGAGTGTTATATTAACGAGGTTCTATAGATGGAATCTTTCCATTTTCCAGAAGATTATGTAAATGTATTGTTTCTCATTGTGTTTCTTGATTTAAAATTTCCTTGAGATATAGAGACTTGCTCAGCTAAATATTATTTATCATAAGAAAGAAGGATAATTTCATGCTTATATGTTACTCTATTTTTACAGAAATTCCCTATCTTATCTAAGTTATACGTAGTCTACTTTTTGATATACATAAATTTTCTTTTATTTTTGTCCCTTAATGTTTTACTTATAGTGGATCCATGATTCCCGTCTTGACAATGGATAAAATCCCACTAACCCTTTAAGCTTAACTTTTCTTATTCCTACTTGTCATGAGTTTAGGAACCCTATAACTTCCCTACTAGCCCTTGGCCAAGTTAAACTCGGATTCATTATGAGAATAATTCTTTGTCCTAAGGGATTTAGTTGTAAGACTCTTGAACAACGACTTTCTTCATTTAATCCTCAAGAGGGTTTCTCCACATTAAGTAGGAACTAAATTTGTTAACAGTTTTCACTATTCATTTTATTCAAATAGAGTAAGATTTTATAGTTACTTAATAAGAACTATTTAATAAGTTATACACTATGTGATAAACTACACACTCTTCTTCTTGCTAATATATATAAGATAAACAATATTTTAAAAAATTCAGTTATCTGAATATCTGAAAAGATAACATGAACATGCATGTTCCTCCCAACCAAATGAACTAATATAACAACGATTACTCCAAAGCCTCAAGTTTCTCTTCTATTACAAATATTTTTCAGTACTTTATATGCTTCCTCCTTTTTTTCCTAGCAGCATCCTGCTAGTTCAATCTCTAATTTTTATTCCTAGATTCCGTTTCTCTCCAACAATCTCTCACTCGTTTCTCTACTTCCCACATGAAAATTTTCTCCTTTTATGCCATTCTAGGGTTAAGAATCTTAGGAATATCAAGGTTTAGTTACTCACATATGTCACTTCAAAAAATGTCTCTTCTTGGACTTCAACTAGTTCTTAATTGATTTTTTGATAATAGGGTAGTATGTCTACTCACGTGCTAGTTTCTCTCAAATTTTCAAATAAAAAATAAGTGAAATACACAATATTTCACTCATGAAAATATATTAGTACTTACATATGATATTAAGAAATTCCAACTTAATATTATTCCCACGACTATTATTCTGATTTAATTTTTTTTAAGTAATATAAAATCATAAAGTATGATCAGGAAATAATTTCATCAATAGCACTACATGTCCCCTTCCCTTAAATGAACATTGTCCTCTGTGTTTCCTCTAGCTTCATCACTTCTATAAAATTGAAGGAAATACTTCTCGCATTTTATCTTCCATCTCCTAGGTGGCCTCCTAAAGGCCAAAGTGCTTCCACTAAATTTTAACCTAGGTGATGGCCCAATTCAAGAGTAAATCTCCCCTCCTATGTAAAATGTGCATAGGCTCAACCAAAAACTTTCCTTCCAATTTGACATATACTACTTTCCAATAAAGTATTTGAGTCATATCATGAATATTTGTTTAAAAGTGATACATGAAATACATTTTTACATCTATATGGGTTGGTAGTGCTAGCTGGTAGGCCACTAGTCCTAATCTAGATAGTACTTCAAATGGTAAATAAAACTAGGGTGCTGACTTAACATAAATTCCCTATTCCAAAGTACTCTTCTAGGTTATCATTCAATGTATAGGCTCTCTCCCACTTTATATTATTTATGAGTTTTTTTTAGATATGCATAACTTTTCTATTTGTCTTGAGTTTCTTTAAGGTTCTATTTTACCCTTTTCAATATGTGTTCCAGTTCCTGCAAAATATCAGGTCCCAAAACTAATCTATCGCCTGGTTGACTCTAAATCAATGGAGTATAACATTTTTGTCCATGAAGGATTTCAAAGGGACTCATTTTAAGAGATTCATGATCATAATTGTTTTCATAGGTGGAGTCAACTAGATGTAAGTAGTCTTCCTACTATGTCGGTTGATTCATTACATACTTGTAGAGCATGTCCTTAAGAATATGATTATATATTTTAGTTTGTCCATCTATTTGTGGATGGTAGGAAGTGTTGAAATTTAGCTGTGTACCCATCACTACAAATTTTTCTTACAAAAAATTAGATGTAAAATTTTCATCTCTATTAGATAATACAATCATTCGTATTCCATGCAATCTAAAAATTTATTTCATGAAAATTTCAGCTATATGAACAATTTTATATGTTCACTAAACTGGTATAAAGTGAGAAAATTTAGTCGATTTATCCACTTCGACCATAATTGAATCATGTTGTAGTATCCTCGTTTTAGACAACCTTGTTAGAAAACCTAAAGATAAAATTTGACATTTCCATTCCAAAATGGGCAAGGGGTTTGATAACCTGGTAGGATGTTGATGTTCCACTTTCACTTTTTTACATTCCTTACATCTTTATAGGTATTAAAATACCTCTCATTTCATTCCAGGTGAGAATAATCTAGGGGTATTGGAGTATAATCAAATGTCATAAATGAAAATTAACAAAAAAATATCTAAATATTGGATAAAAACATTATTCATTATGAACTGAATATAGTTGGAGAATTTGTGAATTTGAATGGAAGCACCACAAATTCATAATGTGTGTATCTAGTTCTAAAAGCCTTTTTTTTGTATGTCTTCATCCTTAATTCTCAATTTATGATAACCAAATATTAAACCCATATTGGAAAATATAGTGGTTCCCCTCACCTGATCAAATGGGTCATCTATCCTCGGTAGGGGGTATTTTTTCTTGATGGTCAACTTATTTAACTTCCTATAATCAATGTAAATTTTGGGGAAAAGATTAGTCTAATATAGGTTCTCTACAAGGGGAAACAATTAGTCTAATATATCCTTTATCTAGTAGTTTTTGAAGTTTCATTTTTAGTTCCATTAGTTCCTACACAATCATTTAGTAGGGTGCTTTGGACATTGGAGTGGCCCCTAGTACCAAATAAATTGTGAAATCAATATATATTTTAGGTGGTGTTGTATCTTAAGAGACAATCCCTTGGCCGTGCCAAGGAATCATTGCTTAAGACATTTTAGAAATATATTTCACAAAACTTATAATATCACATGTTCTTTGTTTAATAACTTTGGAAATTAATTCTTTAATACACTTAATAATACGATATAATGAAAAACTTCACGATGCCATTAATTGATGATATCTCAGTGAAAAGAAGAACTGGAAGGGAAACTTAAAATGATATGATAAAAAATAGAATCTATCACTTTAAACTTTAGAAGAAATTTGCGTAGAAAGAAAATTTGGAGTGAAGGAGCACATATTAAGGCTATTTAACTCTTACTTACAGGTGAAATAAAGAGATCGACATCTACTTTACTTCACTTCATTCAAAGAATAATAAACATAGAATGAAATTGGAAAGACAAATCAACATCAACAGATGCAGGAAACTTGCTCTTATTCCATTAATTTCTTAGTAAATTAAGTACAAAATTTTTGTCATGTAGAGGTTGAAAGCTTGGAACCCTCTTCTTTCTTACTGATTGGTTTAAATACATACAAAAACAATTTCTAACTGCTAAAACCTCTCGTAGCTACTCAAAACATCCTAAAAATGTGTAAACTGGCTATTACATTACGATTAAAGACTTCATTACCATATCAATATTTTAAAAAGAAATAAAATTAGAATTATAACTATCAATATATGCACTAGATCAGATTGTTTGCTGATATGTCTCCTTCTTATTTGGCTGTGATGTCCTAAAAATTTCCATAAACGCATCCTGACCTGACTCTCCCCCTTCTGCATGTGCCTGTTGTGTTCCATATTCTCTTTTCTGTTACTCTTCATCGGGTCACATACTCGAGTCCTTCTTCCTGCATTCAGCCCTTTTTCAATTATCAAGGCGTAACCACTTTTAAGAATTCTTCACCTAGCATCGGGTCTTTTTCCACCCGAGTCTACTCCCGTGTTCATCTTTCATTCATAAATTGCCACGGGACTTAGACTTGAAATATATTCTATTCATCTTTTAAAAATGCATCGCATCCTCCTTTCCATTTTATTTTAACCTTTGACATTCAAAACATATTTCTTAGCACCTTCCCTCCTAAAATTGCGATGTGCGATGCACGATAAAGGAAGGGATGGTGTGGAAAGCAGATGTGAGGCTGATCGCAAATAACAATTAGGGAAAATAAAATTTACCGCACTTTGCACTTTATTAAATTCCAACTTCTTCGATCACCGCTAAACCTTTTCACATGCAATGTGCGATATGCACCATCACAACTTAAATAACTTTCCATTCAAAGACTTATCAATAAACACAAAAATTGTCGATATGCACTATGTGCCAACTGTCTTATGTTATCTGGTTCATCCATTCACTCATGATCATTTACGTGACTTAATCCTCACCATCAATTTTCCCACTTTACTCTTCTTCCAAAAATATAAAGTTTTGAAAGAAAATGCTAGTTCTCTGCCTTCATGAAATCTATACATTTTCTTCGATAATGAACGTAGTTTCATAACGAATGAACCATCGTTATTACTAACTTGTTGTTCTCCATGGCGTAACCCTCCTAAGCTTATTCAATATTCTACAACACCAATCTCTCCTGATCTTGTGAATAAGCCTGACTGGACCTACCTTCACATGTCGGCACATAATGTTAATACACCAACATATAAGTCAAAATTATTTTTTGACATACAAAAAATTTACCTTTTCTAACATATATGCTTTTTTTGTATTTTAAAAAATATAAAAAATGAAATTTCAAATGAGACACAACAGGTGGTAACCCAAGAATTTGATTTGAGAACACATTTTTGAACTGTTGAATCACTTCCATATTATGTAATGTTTTGTTCATATTTTTCTGTGTTGGGTATTCTATTTGAAAAATAAATAGTTCAGAACCTCTTTGGGCACATATTTTAAATTGTAGAGCTGATATTCTTTTGGTAGAAATTGGACTTGTTATACACTTAACAATTTGTACCTCTTCCTCATCTATGGTACATGTGACATTATTTTATAAAAAATTAATGAATGATCAATGTCTTTCCAACTACTCCATTCCTATCAATATATCATAATACCCTAGAGGTAATACATTCAGGTCAATTTTTATATGCATTCAAGTTAATTGAAAACTCTTGTCCCAATTGCAAACTTCCTTTTTGTACCAATGGCTAATTGGACCAACCATGACTTTTTATATTTTCATATTATTAATTTACATTTATCCACAATTTATGGATTAATATAACTTAATTATACCCTTATATCTATAAAAATGGAATAATATTGGTCTTGGAGTTTACATTATATTACAATCATTGTTAATTGATATTTTTCTCGGTGATTGGCTAGTGCTGCATTAATTCTTGGTATATT
Source organism: Pinus albicaulis (assembly GCA_034641835.2). Classification (NCBI taxonomy): domain Eukaryota; kingdom Viridiplantae; phylum Streptophyta; class Pinopsida; order Pinales; family Pinaceae; genus Pinus; species Pinus albicaulis. The sequence continues at coordinate 353,326,102 of CM076582.1, forward strand.
TCTAGCCACATCATTGGCTATAGAAGCTTGTTGAACTTCTTACGATTCTTGAATTGATTTTGTATTATATGGGAAATTTCTAAGAAGATGAGGGTCTATGCAACCCCAACACTATAATGATTCCCGCTCTTTTCCATTGTTTCCTTTACTGTTCAAATCAATTTTTTTATACCCTATCTAATATTGAGTATTTTTTTGCTGATTATTTTTGTTAAATAATTTTATTTCCTTGTTTTTTTGAAAATTCCTAAATGTAGAGAATTTTCCCTTTTTTTTCCTGGAACAAATATTCCCTTTATCATATTTTCCCATGATATCGATTTCTCACACTTTTTCATGTATTACTGATAACAAATTATAGCTTTCTTAACATCTTCATCCATCGGTGTTTGGTTATTAGACCAAATTCTTTCCTTATACAAAAGGGGAAGATAGTTAATAAAACGTTCAAATTTATCCTTCTCCCCACAAATTTAGGGAACATATCACATTAGGTGAGTGAACTTGGCCTTACATTCGTCTAGACCATCTAACGCAACCTCAAATCATGAAATTCATTTTCTCTATCATCATAGTATGTCTCTTTCAGGTATTTTTTGTTAAAATATTTTAGAAAATATTTCGAGTTCAGAATATTCTACTTTATGTTATGTAATATTATTATCTCTTCCCACCAAAATGATGATTTTCCTTGCAGTTGATAAGTGGCTAGTCTAACTTTTAGGTTGCTAGGATACTCATACACCTGAATACATTTTCTCATACTCAGTGCCCATGACTTTGTCACTTCTTCTGCTTCACCATCAAAGGTTGGAGATCTAATATTTTCTAATTCCCCTTGAATTTGTACATTCTATTTTTTTCCTTATTTACGTGCTTTTCAGGAGTGTTTTAATTGAATTTTACATTGTCTTCCTCACCCTTGGGTTGGTTAGGCTCACTCTCCTCATTTTTATCTAGATTTTTCCATTTGGACTCCTCCCTTTCCTCCTATGCCTATGGTCCTATGGGTTTCATATTTGGTTTTCAGTTAAATTCTTAATGATCCCTTCTTACTGAAAAGTTTCTTTCAGCAACTACTAATTTTCTCCCTAATATTGAATAAATCCAGTTTTAGGTCTTTTACTATTTCTAAAATTTGTACTATAGGAGTTAATGCTTCATCTCCCACAACTATGTTTTCTCTCCTCCATCAAAAGGTCTTTCAAATGATTCTTTCATCACTATATTAATTTTTCCTTACGTATATGTAACAAATAATTATTGTGTTAAATTTCATATGTGGTTTGGCCCATAGGCCTGAATATTTAATCCTACAAATCTTCTAACACATGTAATGTACCCCAGAATTCACGCTAAAATAAAAATATGTTGTTTTATTTTATACCTTTATGGGTCTCCCACCATAATGACATGCATTTACAATTTACTATGTCAACTAAATTTATAGTTTCCTTTCATTTTTAATATCTTGATATAACCATGTCTCTTCTTGGTCATTCTTCATCTATGGTTTGGAAGTATTGGGATCACATTGACACCTTTCAATTTCCTTAAGGAAATATCCCATGTGTACAAAGTGACCTTATGTTCCTTTACTCAACACATTTATATAATTGGATCATTTAAATGTTGATAATATAAATTTGAGTGACATAAGTTATAAATTTACCCCATTATATTAAGATTCTCCATGGTCCTTTGCAATTTTACATGCACATATATTAGAAATGCATACTCTTATTTTTTTTTATATACCATGACTTTATTATTACACCCACCCATCAAAATTTACTCTGCCATTTCATGTTTGACCATATGGTTAAACCTTAGTCTTGTAATTTTATATTTAAATGAGTACTCCATAACCCAATACTTGTCAAGTGACCTTGCCTCATAGTCCCTCATGTGTCGATCACATTTCCTCCATCACATGGGATTATGTTTGGACGATTCATATTACATGAGTCAATCTAATGATGGAATGATAATAGGACTCCATTTTGGCTATGGTAGACAACCCTTTTCCAATTTCATCTCTTCTTATTTTTTTATGGCCACCCACACTCTGGTGGATAATAAGGATGTCTTTCACTCTCTACCCATCGATTTATTCAGTGATTTAATTAATGGTTTCTTCCCATTATCCTAATAGATTACCATACTAAAAAATGAGGTTTTAACACTATCCAAAACAAGGTTATCAAGTAAGTTGCAAAATTTGTTAAGTTGTTGTATCTTTATCTGCTTAATTTCATATGTTCTCCATGGTTCTAACGATTTGGATTTGGTGTTAATTTATCATATATTTTTGGGCATTTGTCCTGAAAACCTCTTGGCCTTTTTTCCCCTCAACGTAGGGATAATTATCCTCTATATTGTGTTACTTTGTTTTGAATTTAGTTTCTTCGCATGTTGTCTCTAGACTGGCTTAGTGGTTGGGTGAATATATCTATTTGGTCCTTCTCATCATTTAAGTATAGATCCCTCCCAGGAAATTGTAATACTTCGACTTATTTACTATTCCAATATTATTAGACGAAATGTTTCCCATTCTACAAAACGCAAGGTTTAGTAATCCCCTACTCTATTGTTTTCTTTTATTTTTTCAAAAGTTCCACACTGGCTAAGGGGGTAAATGACTCCTCGCATAGTTTTTCATGTTAATATCCCTTTTCATTTTTATTTCCCACTATAATTACCTTACTCAGAGTTTTTCCCATGTTATTTATACGTTATAAATTGTAATTTCCTCCTTCTGAATCAATATTTTTTTGTTTGTCGCTGTTTCATGTTTTCTTCCATGGTACCCTCCACATGTGCTCTTGACACTTATTTCAGTCCTACCTCCAAGTATGTATAGATTAGGTAAAATTCTCTACACCCTTTGTAGGGTCGCTTTGAGCTATAATGGAGTTGCATTTATTGCTGCTTTGAAATTTACACTCCATAGATGTTGGCATATATTCGCCTACAGACACCATTATTTTTCCATTCTTTGTTGTGTGTCAATTTCATATACGTGTATACCATTGTTGCTAAGTTTTAATGCTCAAAAATACAACCATATATACTCTTCATTCTGAATCAATTTCTTATATGTATATAATATTTTGAACCACATTTTAGTGCTCAACATTATGTAATCCATATGTGATTTGGACTGGAACTAATATAATTGTTGTGTTTTTCTTCCTAAAAATTGTTTACTAGTATCGTATCTACTTAGACCTTTTTATATATGTATATTGATACTTATTTAATTCTTTGTATATTTAATGGATTAAAAGGAGAAATTTTTTCTCCTTGACCTATCCAAAATCTATTCAACCATTATATGCTCACCTTGTATAATTCAGAGCAATTAAATACCCATTGCAATCCATACAAGTAGTTCAATTATCATAACTAGTTGTTACTAACTCTATACTTTTTCCTGTACATAACTATAAGTTTGTGGTTCTTCATTTACCCTATTTATAATACTAATTAATTGGAATTTTTATCTCCTAAACAATTTGATATATATTATTACATTCCTTACAGAATCAGTAATAATACATAGAGTTTGTAGACACACCAGAAGCCATTGGATATTAAATATTACATGATACTGATACCTCTTTGTTTATTTATTTTCGATATTTCATATAAATGAATTAATTTGTATGCACTAATTGAACAAATATTCAATACCACATTTCCATAAAGTGAAAGATGAGACAGACATGGGCTTGAATCAGGTTGATGTTATTATCCAATTACATTCATAATTATAAAAATTTCCTACCGTGTGTCGAATTTATTCATTTTCGAGTGTAGGGTTAACTCTGAGTTTAATTGAAAATTTCCCTTCCTACACTAATCCTAAGACCTTAGTTACTAAATTTGATTCCCTAGTAGCATATACCAAAGATATTCAATTCATCAAGGTTGGCAATATGGGGAGGCCTTCTCATGAATCTCGTTGAGCACCAAGTAATAAAGTATACCCGGGGTCTTGGAAAAGGAACACATAATATGGAAGAAATGTAGGAGTTTTTATTCTGTATTCAACTATAAAAGGACAAATAATTCTCCAATATTACTATTCTTAGAGATCCCCCATATCACTATTTAGCATTTGCACAAGCATTCTCTCCCAAATAATATGCAACTGGGTCTTCTTCTTAAAATAATCTTGAACATTTTGGCCTCCTTATATAGCAAGGGATTCTTCCACATCTTACGAAATCAAAACAGGGAGGTATATGAATAGGAAAACCAAACATACAAATTAGAGGTTGGAAAAAGTGAGGTTAATGGCACACTTGGGTGGAAAACTATCCCTTGAAAATCTCAATGAAGCTCCCTAATTTTTTCCTCTCCATGGATTCTATTTCGATTAGGATCATTACAATATATTTTTTGGAAGGCTCTACGGCCATATATAATATGTTATACAACCCCTTGTGTAAGTGGAATACAAGTTTATTAATATTGAGGTACGAAACTGTTAACTAGTCTCAGGTGGTAGTTTGTGGGCATGCATGCCATTCAACTCCACACTCCTTGCCTAAGGTGAAAATTACATGAAATCACTATTCCATTTATTTTCATAGCATCATTCTTAATTCATTCATCTCTTAAAGATTTTGTGATTTAATATATCAAATGGGTGATTTAATCTTTGAAACATGGGTATCCTCTAGTTTTAGGCTTATATTCATGGAGATTGGCCATATGTTTAAGATGGAAAATATGGGATTTTTATGTCAAACTAACAACTTTATCTCTCTATTTTAGCATCAGGACTCCTCCTTTGTGTCCAAACTTTTCGATGACCTAGGAAACTTGATAATTGGCATGCATTTCCTGAATCAATCTTGAATTTAGTCCCTTTAGGCCCCTTCTAGCATTAATTTTCGAAGCAGCTCTTGTCAGGGATAACAAAGGGTTCATTGGAAGTAAGCCACAATGGATCCCTTTACATGCCAATTTAGGTATCTTGTGGCAAAGAACGGACTTAAATTTTCATTTTTCACATTAAAGTGGTTGTCCTTTGCATTCAAGTTGATTTTCTTAGTTCGTTTGACTCTTGTACTATTTTCTATTTGATAAATATTAGGAATTTGGTCCCTTCCCTTGGATTTTAGAGTTTCCTTATTCATTTAACTAAGTGCTTGTTAAAAATCTTCCAATTAAATACAATGATCATAAAGGAGAGTAGAAGATGAAAACCTAGGATCATGGAGGGTTTATGGGATTTTAGTGCATGCAATCTCTACCCCTATGCCCTAGTCATCTATATTATGGACAACAATGCTCCCCATGGGTAGAATCTTCAACATTCTAGCATGATTATGTATATGGTAGGAATCTTCAAGCATATGTGAGCCACTAAAATGATGATATTGACTCCCTCTAAAGCCAATTGGTTGAGATGGAAACTAAAAGAAATATTGGAAATATTAAGCACTCTACAAATCATTCCTCCAAGGATTGATCTATAAACATGGCTATACACTCCCCCTGCGTTGCATGGTTGTATTTTTCAAAGCTATACTTCTCTATGGTCCATATTTTCAACTATATAGCTACCATTTTATGTATTATATGTGTGTTAGATGTATTTTATTTGAATAATATTCTAGTTCTTATATTTTTTCCCTCACTGAAGAGCCATCTCTTATAGTTTCAATGTAAAATTCCCTACCTATTTTGTTGCAACTAGGCCCAGACTTAATGGAAGAATTACCCATTATATTAATAAAAAAAATATTCAATTCATCAAAGAAATATTGAATGTATTCTCCTTTCTTTTAGAGCATCTATTAATTATTCTTACAAAATGTGGATTCTTTCTATTCCACTTTTCTTTGCAATATTAGGCTTCTTTCTCCCCATATTCAAACGACAAGTTTTTAATCTCATGCATACTTATTTTCTGAAAATTTTTACCTATTTTTCATAATCTTACCACAAAAAAATAATCTCTAGTGTACCCGTCCAAATAACCTATACTCCGCCTCATGATAATCGTAAAATTTGAACATTGGTTTAATTCATACCTACCCTAAAAGTAATTAGAGAAATTTTGAAATAAAAAATTGGCTTCAAAACAAAAATCTACAACAGAAAACAACCCTTTTAAGAACTAATATGATTCAATACGATAATATCAACCAAGGAGCATGATTCATCATTTTTAGAGCAAGAAGGTAAAAGATAAACAAAAAAACAAAAACTACTTTTGAACTTATATTTTAAACTTATCTCCTATAATTTTACTCAAATTTTGACTGGGATCACTCGTTGGATGTAGAATTTAATTTTTCATCTAAGGAATACCCATGTTGCATACTTTCGATGAACATCGCTACACGAAAAAAGTGAAATACATGAAAAAAAAAATTTCATGTATTTCACATTTTTTGTGTAGTAGGGACCATCGAAAGTATGAAACATGGGTACACCTTCAATGAAAATATAAATTCTGCATCCAATGACTGCTCAAAATTTGAGTAAAATCATAGGGAGGCAGGTAAAATTATGAGTTGAAAATGTAATTCTTTTTTTTTCCCACCAAAACTTGATGACGTAATCTAGTATTATTTTATTATTTCCACTATTATTTTATACTATTCCTTATGAGGCTAATTTTAGAGCTCAAAAGTTTTTTATTGCATGTATTTTTTAGATTTTATATCATGAATCTTAGTATCCCAATACTTTTATATACAATAACCTTAATTATATGAATTTCTTTAAACGTAATAATATGAACCCACTGGTTAGTACAAATATATTTTCATAGATAATTTCCTACTTCCTAAGATAAAAAATCTTATCAGCTAGAACATCAAATCTTTTGCTAATACAACAATTGTACTTGTTTTGTTAATATTGACTCCCTTATCAAATATGGCAGAATAATGTTTGAACCCACTCGCTATAACATTTTCCATAATTCGGTATCGATAGTCATTAGAAATTTAATCCAACTAATTTAATAATAAATAGTTCTATCATTAGACAAGCATTCACTATAATCAAAGCAATTCCCTACTGAATAAGAATTCCTATACTATGTTTAAACACAATTAATGATTTATCTAACTACAAATATTCTTTTGATAATGCAATAGGAAATGGCATGTTCCTCCCAAGCAATGAGTTGCACTACCAACAACTCCCCCTAGCTCAAACTTCTTTCCTCCTTACTCCTTTCGTCGAAGGAAAAAATAGTCTTTCAATTTTTCCCACTTAGTGTTCTATATTGTTTTCTTCGTAGGATATTTTTCCTAGCAGCATCATTCTTTTAAGTTTTGCCCTTATTTTTCTGCTTTAACTGGGTTTTTTCCTTTTTTTAGGAAAAAGTATTTCCATTTTCCCTCTTAAGCATGTCTTTATCTATCATTGTGCTTATTCTTAATTTCTTTCCCAGCTTAAACTTTCTATATCTAGGCTTGCCTTTCCACTGAAGATAATCTCTCTCTACAACTATGTCGTTTCCACAATGACAATATTTCCCGTAGAAATTTTGAGATAATTTGGGAATGTCCACCATTTGGACATAACCACTTAACAATTTCTGCAACAACAACAAGTCCAAATTACTCATGTGTTATTTCTCATAACTTTTCTTAAAGAAAAACTTTTATTCATAGTAAAATTTATTTACATAATTACTGAGCTTAAATCATAGTGCCACAACCATCACATTCAAACAATATTTACAAGTAAATATTAAATAATTGAATATTTCGAAAATCGATTGCACTAGGAGTATAGAACTAAAGGGAATATATTCATCTAAAAAAAAATTTAACTCATTAGTACCAAGTAAATATTATATGATTGAATGTTTGAAAAATCCATTGCATTAGGATTATAGCACTAAAGGAAAGCTATTCATCTAGAAACAAATTGTAGCTCATGATTATCAATACAATCGTCAGTAAAAAATTTATTAAACAAGGAGGAGCTTTAATAATTTGAGTAGAGAAGAATCTCTAAATATAGATTGCGCTTTATTTTTTAAATATTCCAAATTTCAACTTGTTTCTTTGTTTAGATTTAAATTATATTTATCTTTAAACTATCATAAATCTTTTTTTTTATAATGTTCCCAAAATCTATTATAATTATGTCATAAGGTGTTCTTCTTTGAGAACAACTCTCCAGTTTTCCATGGTGTACCTGTGTGCACCATCAGATCAAATGTTAGATAATTGTAATGTTTTACGCCATTCATCTACAACCTCCTTCATTTAAGCTAACTACCTAGCTAAATCTCTAACCTCTAGGAATCTATCTTCCCAACCTACACTCTCACAACATAATTATACAAGGAAATGAAAAAAACAAGCATTCATCTTCGGGAAGTTTTGACTCTTTGATCTGGTGTCTAAGAGCTTTGTCATTTCATGGTACAATGTATTCCATACAGAGATTTAGAGAAGGTGGCGAGAAGGTGTTTCGTGCAGCTCTATGCTACTTTTATTTTGATAGTGGAGATTTTTTTTATTGTAAGTGGAAAAAAATGACCCTAGTACTATTGGAGGGAAGACCCACCACCCACCGGGGTAGTGGACGTAGTAGCGGTGGTGCTCATGGTGGAGGAAATGGTATTTATTTAATTCGAAATAATAGTTAACTAATATTTTTTCAAATGTGTATAGTGGGGGGCATAGTTACCAAATTTAATAGTACTGCCCCCATAAAATTTGAAAATGAGATGGTTTGTTTCAATCTGTGAATTAATACGAAAGTTCGGTATGGTGCATGAGGTATTAGGTTGATAGATTAATGTAGGAAGAATAACGCATGTTTCTAATCATAATTATAAAACTAGCATGTTGTTTATTGTTGAAAAACACCTTATTTATGGTGGAAATGACATACTTTTACAATGAATAAATGGTAATCTAGTTGTATTTTATGCAATAATATTTGTACAAAAGTTTCTCAACATGTTTTTAAGTAAATATGTAGAAATATATAATTTATAATGTATACAATAATTATATGTTTGTACACAATAGCTATATGTTTGTAGAGAAAAGTAATTACATTGGTTATTTGTAATTTATAATTATTAAATTCATTAAATTTAAACAATAATATATTAACAAAGACAATTTTTATAAATTATTTTTTTGAATGGATTTTTTTTTTTTAATTGTTTTTATTAAGATTTTGAATAAGTATTAAACTATAAAGTATAATATTTTGTATTATATAAAATAATAGATGTTATTATTATATCTTAAAAATTAGAGTTTGGGTTGTTTTAATTAATGAGTAATTAGCAATTGGGAATACAAGTATATATTTGTAAAGAATATTGTCACCACTTCATTTCTCGTATAAAACACTTGATAATGTGAAATTTATATGGTTCATTGCACTATTAAATTTGCATGGAAATTCACTCTATATTGAGTATCATATAATGTATGATGTAGTTGATGTATGGATAAATAAAAAAATGGAAATTCACTCTATATTGAGTATCATATAATGTATGATGTAGTTGATGTATAGATAAATACAAAAATCTTAAAACATATTATCTTACTTGTTATTCGAAATGTAAAATAGATTTATTTCAAAAAATAATATATTTGAATATCTATAAGAGAGGTATACTTCAGAATTTTTTCCATATTGAATTTTAAGTAATCTAAATTTTTCCATACCAAATTTGAATTTGAATTCAAACTCGAACTTGATAACTATGCCACAGACTACTCTGGCATACACCACTTGTTTAATTATAGGATAATAAAACTTACACAAGCCAACACGAAATTTTCATAATTTTTCAGTTAGTAAGAGCATTTATATGAGAGAGAAGTACAACATTGGAAAGGAGTCTAGGCAAAGGGAAGGAAAAGTTGAAGACATAGAGCATTTAAACTTCATGGATGATCATGTAGTCAAAAAATTTATACAGCATAAAAGAGCAACCTAGGAAAGGGTGCTAGGGAAATGAAACGTTGATGAAATTAAATAAATAATAGAAGTAAATAGTTACAGTAACAAAAATATAACATAATGTTACTCTGGAGCGACTGCAAGAATCCATAAAAATTAAACTCCAAATTTTCTTCAATCCACTCCTCTTCTATTGAGCATTTGGTAGATATCCTTAGAAAAAATTTATAATTGTTTGTACTATAAAAAATGTGAGTAAAGAAGGAAAGAAAAATCTCTCACACTCATCGATATGAAAGGCCAATTAGAATCATGAAGAATGCCAAGATTCTGCTTCTTTTCATCTCAGAAAAGGCCCCCCTCCACATACACGAACTCCCTCAAAGAAAATATATGTGATATGACACACAGTAAAAATGTCATAACACATTACAGAAAAAATGGTTTCATGGAACACTAAGCAAAGGAGGAGAGTGCACAACACAAAAATTAAAATTCAACCAAATGAAAACAAAAATGCACTCAGAAAAGTTCTAAAGTTGTATGTTCCTTTGGTAGTGGTAATATCCAAAATTCTTTCCATTTTTAACTCAAATCTATCTGATTCAGAGACGCAACGATCAAACTTAAATCTTGGTATTGTAAAAAATGTTAAATTTATATTTAATTTTAATAATTTTTCCATTTCTATTTCAAATTCAAATTTACTTACACATTAAAGTTGTAAATTTACTTTTCAAATATGAGTTCACTTTATACATTAAATTTGTATTTATTTAATAATAAATTAATTCAAATTCTTTTATATATTCAATTTAATTAACTTTGCATGATCCACCAATTTTAATGAAATTTAATGTTTTCCAGAAACATTAAGTTTATTTTCCACATAAAGAACGTCGACCTTGAAATAGCTTCAGATCTACTGACCTAGTCATAGAAAAATCCTCAAAAGATACCAACCATTAAAGTACAGCGAGTCTAAAGAGCTCAATATTTTGTCCAAATATACTGGCTTTTTCCGACATTTTTTTTTTATTAAATTTGGCTAGAAATTTTAAAAATTAAATTATATAGTGGTGGAATTTGAGGTGCTGAATCTTTTTTGATGATGCTACATTCAGTTTTAGCATTAAATTTTGATCAGGAAAATATATTTTGCACGTAAACAATGCCATAAGATTATTATCAAGTTTTATTTATATATATGGGAAAGCCTAACTTTGACTAAATGGGTTTAGAATGTCATTGTATGTATATGAAAAAAAAATCATTAAAATATAAGTTTGACTAAATGGGTTTACAATGTCCTTGTATGTATATGAGAAAATATGTTACTTTGTTTCCATAAAGAAGTATTTTTCCACAACCTCTCCAAATTTATTGATTTAAGAGATGTAGTTATAGATTTAGAACACTTAAAAAAAATCACATTTAGTGAAGATATGATATTTCATGGTTGATTCATAAAAATGCATCTATAACAATGCCTTTTATGGATTGTTGTAATGGAAATGTCTGTTGCGATTGTTGATTTAGTGCAAATAATTGTTATAATATAGTGAATATATATTTTTTTTTAATCAATGCTTAAAAGATACACTTCTCTCCTATCAAATAGTGTAAAGTTTCAATGTCAGTGACTAGCTTTATTGATATATTTATTTTGTAACTATGTGTTAAACTAGTTCATCCAATGATAAATATTGAATTTTTCATTTTGGAAAAAGAATTGAATAAACCTCATGTGTCACAAACCAACCCAAATTCCCAAAAGAAGTTAAGCAAGAAAGACAAATTCAATCACCTTCAGAGCAAGTGCTAAAAGAGTAAGCTTTTGATCAAGTGATACAATTCAATACTGAAAAAGAACATATTTATGATCAAATATTTACTATTCGAACATGATAGAGTATTTTTTAAGATTTAGAGGAAATGTGTTGGAAATGTTGCATAATTTGTAAATTTGGCATAATGTGAGTTATCTTGTAGCTTTAAATGATATTTTTTTTAGTAACTTTTATATTAAGTGATCTTCTATATTTCACAAAATTCTGTACAATTTCTATTTTATGATCTATGTAGATTGAGGACAATTATAATTATTTAATAATGGGATAAGTTGATGTAGGAATAAAGAACACACAATTCCTATCAATCAATTTTCTGTAGTAAAATGTGTAAATTTTACTAAGGCCCACACTTTCCTTATGAAACTAGTTTGCTTCTAGATTTCCCATTATAAAAATGTCTTAAGACCACATACCATCTATTCTTGTCCAAGTGTATTTTTTCCAAACCCCACTAGAACTATATGGTTTACAAATTTATCATTACAAATTTGAATCCATTACAGAATTCGAATAACATGAAGTTTGAAATAAACATATATGGAAGCTTTAACCTTTCATAGATTACACCCATAAAGTTTTTCACTCCACCCTATGCACACAACATTGACAAAAGATTTTAATTAATGCTATCAATGATTTAACCAAAATATTAATGCATTTTAAAACCATTTGTAAGCCAAATATCATTTCAAACTTCGGCAATATCATTTTTCCTGCACATACATCATGTCAATGTTTATTGCAATAATGACCTACAACATCCATCAGACTTTATAATGCAATCAACTTGCGTAGTTTCCAACCTGTGGTATGTAACGCAGTCAACGTCCGTAGAACATTTGATTAATGTTTCCAACTTGCGTAGCTTCATAATGCAATTGGCTTCAAACATAATTTAAGAAACTTTATTGTGTTTCCAACTTCATAACTTCATAACGCTTCCAACTTGCATAGCTTCATAACGTAATCAACTTCCTCAGAACATTCAACCAATCCATGGTCCCTTACGCTGTTAATACTGCCTTCGATCACCCATCGTAACACTTATTCACATCAATCTGGGACTTCACTACTTCTTTCAACACCTTCCACACACATGGTGTTCTTTCATATCAAAATGCCCTTCGTAGACATAGTCTCAATGTTGTTCAATCTCCTGCACTCATACAATCCAAAAATATGTACAGGTATAATAAAATTGCAGAAATAAACTAATCCATAAAAGCATTTCATCTGACATGAATAATCTACTAATCAGATTTCATAAAAATTTGGAATCTACATATCAACAAAACAAAACTTGAAGTTCCCTTACCATCCTCCAACTATTTATACTTGAGAAATAAAATTGCCTTCTCTTAAAATAGACTTTCTCAATAAATTTCTACCTTCCTATTTTTTAGGCTTATCCCTATGTTGGCTCTACATCCACGTAGGGAGAGAAACCAACTTCTATTATTATACCAGATTTAATTAATTATAAAAAAAAACTAACAATTCTCTAAAAATAAATAACAATTTAACAAAATAAATTATTAAACTATTCCTAAGTTTATTTTATTTCCAATTAGCCACAACGTGTGACCAAGACGTCACATTGCTGGCTAGGTTTTCGATGCTCCTACATCGGACTCTCGAGGAGAAAAAATTCATCTTGTAGTACTTTGGAGTCAATCCCCAATCTCTGTAGTTCTGCTACAGTCATCCAACTGGCGTCTTCCATTTGCTGTCCTTTCCACTTGACTAAATAAGTTTGGCTCCTTATTTTTGTTAACACTCTCTTTCCCCTTTTTCCTTCTTTGGGATTTCTTCTATTATGGCGTCTCCTTATGGTTCTTCTTTTGGGTTTTGGTATAGGTACAAATTTGTAATACATGACTAAGTCACCTACTTGGAATTTCTTTTTCCGCCTCTTCATATTTGCTCACTGCTTGTCTTTACTAATGCATTCATGCATCTGCTTTTGACATCTCCCTAAAATATGCTTCTAGGAGTTAGCCAATTCACGACTGCTTGGATTTTGTTTGAATCCACTTTTCACTCTTCTTTAGAGACTTCATATTCCTCCAAAACTTCATTCATCAACCTGATGGTGATTTTATTTATGGCTTGAGAATCTGTGCTCATGCACCATTCATCTTCTTCCTTAGGATTGAGTACTGTTGGTATGGTACATGGATTATTGCTTCCTCTGACTAACCTTTTATCCATCAACTCTTGCACTTGTCTTCTAGCTTCAGCAATTTCCTATGGTGTTATTCTATAGGCTGCTCTATTCGAAAAACTGGCTCTCGGTATTTGATCAATATGGTGACTAATATTCCTGATGGGTGGTAACTTATTCTGCAACTCATCCACAATAATATCAGAAAAATCATTCAATAGATTCTGAATTTCTTCAAATAATTCCTCTAAATTGGTAGAAGTTAAAATTACGTTGGGTTTTCCAACGCTAGCAAAATTCATCTCTTTACCCTTCTCATATTCCTACAACAGAGTCTTCCCACTCATCAACATAATGTTGTTTCTAGGTGTCTCCTCATCAGCTTCATCTTTCAATGGTAGAAGTGTATGCTTGTTCCCATATTTCTCAAAATTATAAGTGTTTCTTCTGCCATCATGTATGGCATTTCAGTCAAATTGCCAGGGTATCCCTAGCAATAAGTGGCATACATCCATCGACATTATATCACATAAAATAAAATCCTTATCAGTACCAATTTGAAATTCAACTTTACATTGTTTAGTTACAATAATTCGATGGCCTTTCTGAAGCCATGATACTTTATAAGGAGTGGGGTGTATTGTTCTCTCCAACTTCAACTTGTACACCATCTCTGTAGAAACAAGGTTATAAGTACTACTGCTATCAATTACCAATTTGTAACGCTTAACCTTTGACTTACATACAATTCTGAATAGATTCCTTCTTTGCGCTGGTTCTCTAGCTTCTTTAGCTTCTTTAAGCAATACCCTCTTGAGTAATAGGGATTCTCCGGCTTCAGGTGGTCCCTCCTTGGCTTCAGGTTGAGAAATCTCCTCCTTGGCTTTACTAATGTTCACATTGTGCCGAGTTTCTAATCTATTGTGAGGAAAATCCCATTGCACATGTCCCCATTCACCACACGCAAAGCACCGAACATATCTCCCTCGGATTCTGCCTCTGGGCATGAACCTTCTGCGGCCAGAATATCCTCTTTTTGGTGATCCATTGCTCACACTCCCTACCTCATTTTAAGAGTGTTGAAATTTGGATTCAAATGTTCCCCCTTATTTTTCTGGACTCTTGCCTTTATTTGTCTGTTTTTGTTTGTGCAATAGTTTTTCCTCTGTCCTCAAGGCTGCTTAATAGGCATCTTCAATCGACTTCAAATTTAATAAGCTGATATCATCCTGTATTTCGTATTTCAAACCATTTATATATCTAGCTACCTTTTCTAGATCACCTTCAACATGGCCAGATCTAATACTTAGCTTATAAAATTCTTCAGTATATTCCTAGATTGTCATCCCTTTCTATTTTAAGTTTTTTAATTTTCTAAATATATTTAATTGTAATCCTTCAGCAAAAACTTACCTTTTACCTTACTTACCATCCTGTCCCATTTCTTGATTTTGGGCTTCCCTTTTCGCTCCCTGGATAGCTACAATTCGTCCTACCATAAGGTTGTATGGCCTTTCAATCTCGTGGCTGCAAACTTCACTTTGTTCTTGTTGTCAACTTCTTCATAATCGAAGTATTTATCTAACAAACTGATCCAGTCCATTAGCACCTCCACACTAATACTTCCATCATATAAAGGTACCTCTACCTTTGGTCGGCTACTGACCTTTGCGAGCATTTTCATAACTTTGGCTGCTTCACTTTCCTCCTCCACTTCTTCGTCAGTGGTCTCTTCTTCATCGGCACTGGAAATTCCACTATCTGCTGCTCTCCTCTGAGTAGTTTCTACTGTAGCCAGTCTCGTGCGCAAATTCTAGTTCTCATATAGTAAAACATTGTTTGCTATGTCTCCCTTGACCTATCTCGGCTCCTCTTCTGGGCGGCATTCTATGCAATGCTCCAAAAACAACTTAACAAGCTATGATACCAAAAATGATGTAGGAATAAAGAACACAAAATTCCTATCAATCAATTTGCTATAGTAAAATGTGTAAATTTTACTCAAACCCACACTTTCCTTATGAAACTACTTTGCTTCTATATTTCCACAACTTTAAACAATGTAAAATTGCCCAAATTTTCTCCATTATAAAACTGTCTTCAGACCACATACCATCTATTCCTGTCCAAGCGCATTTTTTCGAAACCCCACTAGAACTATATGTTTTATGAATTTATCATTACAAATTCGAATCCATTACAGAATTTGAATAACATGAAGTTTGAACTAAACATATATGAAATCTTTAACCTTTCATAGGTTACACCCATAAATTTGTTCACTCCACCCTACACACACAACGTTGACAATAGATTTTAATTAATGCTATCAATGATTTAACCCAAATCTCAATGCATTTTATAATCATTTGTAATCCAGATCTCATTTCAAACTTTGGCAATATCATTTTTCCTGAACATACATCATGTCAATGTTTATTGCAATAACGACCTGCGGTATCCATCAAACTTTATAATGCAATCAGCTTGCGTAGTTTCGAACCTATGGTATGTAACATAGTCAGTGTCTGCAAAACATTTGACTAACGCTTCCAACTTGCATAGCTTCATAATGCAATTGGCTTCAAACATAATTTAAGAAACTTTATTGTGTTCCCAACTTCAAAACGCTTCCAACTTGCGTATGTTCATAACGTAATCATCTTCCGCAGAACATTCAACCAATATGTGGTCCCTTACGCTATCAATACTTCCTTCGATCAACCATCATAACACTTATGCAAATCGATCTGGGACTTCACTGCTCCTGTCAACACCGTCCACACACATGGTGTTCTTTCATATCAAAATGTCCTTCGTAGACATAGTCTCGACGCTGTTCAATCTCCTGCACTCATAAAATCCAGCAATATGTACACGTATAATAAAATTGCAGAAATAAACTAATCCATAAAAACATTTCATCTGACATGAATAATCAACTCATCATATTTCATAAAAATTTGGAATCTACATATCGACAAAACAAAACTTGAAGTTCCCTTACCATCGTGCAACTATTTATATTTGACAAATAAAACTGCCTTCTCTTAGAATTGACTTTGTCAATAAATTTCTACCTTCCTATTTTTTAGGCTTATCCCTATGCTGGCTTTACATCCATCGTAGGGAGAGAAACCAATTTCTGTTATTATGCCAAATTTAATTAAATATAAAACAAACTAACAATTCTCTAAAAATAAATAACAATTTAATAAAATAAATTATTAAACTATTCCTAAGTTTATTTTATTTTCAATTAGCCACAACATGTGACCAAGCCGTCACATTGTTGGTTTATTTTATTTTCAATTAGCCACAACATGTGACCAAAATGTCACATTCCTAGTTAGGTTCTCGATGCTCCTACATCATAAATCATCATTGTTATTCAAAGAAAACCATGACATAGAAAATGAGGGGTCAAACCCACTGCTACCAAATGTCTTTGGATCTTATATTCTTAATCCAAACTCTTATATTTTATGGAAGCAATCTATTAACCAATCAAAAATTATTTTAAAATTTAATAAAAATCACATGATATTTTCAATTTAAATTAAATTTACATTAAAATTAAATGATATAAACTTTTATATTATTTAATTTTAAATATTATAAGTAATGGTAAATAATATTAATTTTGAATATTTTTATTTTATAAGGTTTTGAAAATGATAATTTATTTTAAAATTTAGAAACATTGATCAAATAGTGCTAAAAATATAAAATGTTGACAATTTTTAAAGTGAAATAATTTTCAAACTAAAAATCATTGTGCTACTCTTGAAAAAAATGAAAAATAAATATTGTTGAAAAGACATGAAAATCAATTCACTTTTCTATCATAATAATTTAACCTAATCTAGAATATCAATAACGATAGATAACCTAATTTGACAGTACCAAAAATTTTACTGCGTAAAATATCCTGGGATGTCTGGTATATAATTTCGATTAAAAACATAATTTACAGGTGGGGACTTGGGGGTTTGGGTTTGACCTTCCATTATGTACAGACAAGGATGTGCAGCTGTATAAAATCTATTATAAACATAACTTAAAGGTGAGACACGGGATTGGTGTTTGACCTTCCAGATTGTCGAGATAATCGACTTCAACACAACCTAACGAACGTTATCGCTATCAATTATCGAAGTTGTCTACCGAGTTGAATAGCTTGGACCACAAATTTTTTTACTCGAATCTAGTAAAATAAAATTAAAAAAGGCAGGTATTTCGAGTGCTTGAATTTAATTTTTGATTGTGAAAATGGGCACCCAAAATAGTAAAGTTTAACAATTGTAAATAAGATTCTGATAAATTTTTGTTGAAAATTTTCAGAATCTTGCCTGAAATTCTAGATTATTCTGTTAGTCTTTTAGACTATGGCTCAATTATCTATCAATTATTATTATCTAGACAATTAGCTTAATTAAGATTGTTTGTGTCCTTATTTTAGTTAAATAATAATAATCATAATCATGTTAGTATAGCATGACAGCTTTTTAGAAAACATGGGGTCCAACTCGAATTTGAAACTCAGGGCTTCACAAAAGCCAAAAACTAAGACAATATTCATGAAATGTTACAAAATAATTTGCGAAAAGATTTACGCATCGTAGAAGTCCTAATTACGAAGGATGGAATTTATTTTATTGGTTTTATATTTTATTACATTATAATAAAATATGCTTGAAATTTTTGAAAATTGGGTTTATAAGTATTAAATTTCAAGATTTTAAATGTTTTATAAATTTTAAATAATCTTAATCCATTTTCACTATTAAAACAAAAATTCAAATACTTCAATATTTTAATTTTCAAAATTATTTTACAAAATCCCAACAAAAAATATTACTACCATTCAACATCCAGCCTTGATTTGTAAAATCAAAAAACAATACCTATAAAATAAAATTGAAATTCATGCCAACCCGCTAACAATATACATATTCAAACCTCTTCTGCCAATTTAAAGAAATAAATGGTGGGCTAGGTTTGGAGGTGTACTTCAACGTCTTTATCTTAGGTTTACTTCAAAGTCTTCTTTATGTTTCTTCCATTTTATTAAGGTGAGAGTTTTACTTTAAGGTAACTATCCAAAAGGACTATTTTAAATACATAAATGCTATGGATAAGGTTATAGGTGTACTTTAAGGTAAATGTCCTCTCTTTTTTTAAATTAATTTGAAAATGTTGTGTTTAAGGTTAAATGGTTTATTTTAAGTAGTTATACTAAAAAAATTAGTTTAATATTTTGATATAAAGTAGATTTCCTTATTTTTCTTCAATATTTTCATATAAAGTAGATTTCCTTTTTTTTTTCAAGTCTAATTTTGTTCTTTCTAAGAGCTAATTTTTTTTATTTCATTAAGCATCATGAGTAGAAGCATCCAAGGAATAACAACATCGAATAACAACATCACAAGTAGCAGCATCCAAGGAGTAACAACATTGATACTTAGGAAATTTTCAAGCTCTGAAACATTACTCCTTATTAGTAACTCCTGCAAAAAGACAACAAATAAATAGTAGCAACATTTATTATATTATTATTATTATTATTATTTATTTTGTTTTTTGATTCTTTATTATTTATTCTTTATATTATTTTATTTTATTTATTTATTTATTTTAGAGTGAGGATGCCGAGGAAGAGTTCTCTATGCTGATAACCTTCAAACCAGATTTCTCGGAGAGATGTTTGATGACAGGATCCTTAGAGGCTGGGTAGTGGTATAATCTCAGGCGATGTCTGTTTACTACAAAATAAGAACGTATATCATCAAATGTAATTAACATGACAGTTCCATTATCAAATACAACATCCACCTCGTAAGGTCCCATCCAGCGAGTGGAAAGATTTCCCTTAAAATACTTAAAACAGTAATGCCTAGTCTCCCCTATGAAACACCTTATTTTTTATAAACTTATGGTGCCATTTCATCCTTTGTTGTTGAATAGCATTAGTCCTATGGAAAACCATTGAACAGATTTCATCTATTTCATTAAGCTGAGCCAATCACTATTTCTGGGCATCTGACATATCCAAACCTACTTCAAGATCTATTCTAAGCATATTGATTTCAAATTCTATTGGAAAAAATGGCGATTTCCCACAAACAAGTTCGAATGGTGAAAACCCAGTTGTATTCCACCATGTTCTTCTATATTCCTACAGAGCTTTAGTCAACTTTTGAGACCAATCCCGATGATGGTATGCCACAGCCTTTGTCAAGATATTTTCCAATGTATTTTTTGTACTTTCTACTTGTCCATTCGCCTGTTGGTGGTATGGAGATGTCACCATGTGCTTTACCCCATATTTTTGCATAATCTTTTCTATCATGTGTGATGTAAATTGTGCTCCTTCATCTGAAAAAATCTCCCTCGGAGTGCCATAATGAGAAAATAATTCTTCAAATATAAAATGTAAAACCACCTGTTATGTTGCTTTCGCAACAGCTTTGGCTTCTACCGACTAGGTCACGTAATCAGTGCAGACCAAAATGTGAACTTTTTGCTCGAAGGGTGGGTTGAAGGGTCCAACGAAATTGATAGTCCATTTCTCAAAAGGTTCAAGGACTACCAATGGTTGCAATGTAATTTCATCAAATCGCCCGAGCTACCTCATGTGCTGGCAACTATCACACCTTCGAACATAATTTTGTGCATCTCGAAATATAGAAGGCTAGTAATATCCCAATTGTAACACCTTATGGAATGTTATTTTATCTGAAAAATGCCCCATACAAGGGCTATCATGAGCAGCATTCATCACTTCACAAATATCATCCTTAGATACACAGCGTCAAATCTTCTTATTGGCTCATGTATGAAAGAGGTACCCTACCATCCAGGAATATCAAGCACTGTAATGAATAATTTTTCGTTGTTCCCTGTATGAAAAATTATGAGGCACCTTCCTTGTAGAATGATAGTTAGCAATATCTGTGCCATAGAGGGTTAGTAGAAATTGCAAAAATATTCTCATCTGTAAAACTATCTTCTATAGGTGTGCATTCATCATCGTTATCCATTCTACATAGAAAATCAACATGTTGGCAATATGATGCAGAGTGTTTTCCTTGATGGCAACCCACTGAATGAAGATGAAGACATGCGACTATTGACATGTGGTGTCCTTGATGGCAAACCACCTGATGAAGTTATTCTTGACTTGTTGAACTTGGTAGATGATGTAAATCTGATATGAAATGATGTTTGTTAAGCAATCTGATGCTGAGTGTTGTCCTTGAATAGCAAGATGAGGCAACTTACTTGATGAAGTTGTGCTTGATAGAACATGTCTTGATGAACTAAATCTGATGTATCTATAGTGTGTATAGAAGGAAATGAAGAAAGGAATTTAGCATGTGCTAAATCTTGATGAAAAGAGTATGTCTCTAGGAATACGCGGATTTGCCTAAGGGAAGTCGCGTATGCACGCGGGAATAAACGTTCCAAGTCGCGTATGGGAAAAAGCACTCAAAAAGTGCAAAACCAAGGGTAACCACCATGGTATTGACCCATTGTATTGGGTAATGATCCACCTAATTGACCCCGTCCAGGAATACCATCGGAAGTAATGTAGTTTTGGTCTCCTTGCATTATTGTGCAGCTCATGGTATTGAAAAAGGGCTCATGGTATTGAAAAAGGATAAACCTATATAAAGAGATGAAATTCATTATGCAAATCATGGGTTTGAATGTTTATTATACCGAGCTTAGATAGATTATTCTCTGAAGTAGATACGAAATGGAAAAGGGTTACACTTGAGAATAAATACGGATGCGTGATGCACAAATGATGAGGGTCTAGATACGAAATGTACTTGTATCTACTAGATCTACTTGTAGAAGGAGCTTGGATACGAATTGAGCGTTGTACGCGTACAAGAAGTAGAGATACAGTGGGCGAATATACGGTACGAAGAAGTATGCTGCTCTGTAATGATTGAAGATCTATACGCTACTTCGCCGCGGAGGAAGCGCGTATATACGCGGCTTCAGCGAAGAGAAAGCGCGTATGCGCAATAAAATATACACTGAGGTATACGCTGGTTTGTGTGGACGGAAGCACGTATATACGCGACATCAGTGAAGAGAAAGCGCGTATGCAAACTAGGGTTTGCTGAAGCAAGGGGTATGAAATATCTGATCTGTTCTGTTGTGTTTCTGCTATCTGATCTGTGTTGATATGTATCTGTTGATGATGTATGTATGTGCTTAAAAGTATGGAAAGGGTTCGGTCTGGAAATATGATGAATTGTGGCCTACAAGTTGTGTTATATTGAAGTGGTTGGATCCAGTGTGAAAATTGATGAAACGTGGTCCAAGGTGGTGCTGAGGGTTGTAGCCTTCAGTCAGGGGGTCGTAGCTCCCTTCCAGGTGAGGCTGGTAAACGAGATCGGGGGGTCGTAGCTCCCTTCCAGGAGAGGCTGGTAAACGAGTCAGGGGGTTGGAGCTCCCTTCCAGGAGAGGCTGGTAAACGAGCGCAGGTGGGTGCCTGCGTGCTGGTCAAGTCTGCACTAGCACATATGTTGTAAGATGTTTTCTCTATAATAAAATATTGAAGGCTGAGCAACTGCAGCGGTGGTTTTCTCCCGACTTGGGTTTCCACCTAAAAATCCCGGTGTTCATGTGTGATGCTTTGTGTGATGGTTTATTATGTTCTTACTGCACATGTTTACTGTTTATAGAACATCTAATAAGTGAATGAGGGAATTGTGTAAGTGAAGAACTAATGGCATAATTATATCTCTGTGTATACGCGAGTTTCATGAAGGATATCCCTGTGTATACGCTAGTTGGCTTCAGCAAAGTAGCGTATGGGTTTTAGAGCATGAAAAAGTAAAAAGTTTGAATATGCTGTAAATACTGATTCACCCCCCCCTCTCAGTATTTTTCCCAGCAATTGGTATCGGAGCAGGTCCTTGTGCAGAAGCTTGATCGCTTGAAGGAGATCCGTCGCAATGGGAAAGAAGCAAAAGAAGAAGACTATTCAAAGCAAGGAGTTGTCTCAGAAAACTTGTATAGCAGAGAATGGAGAAAATAAAACATGTATTGAATATTATTCGTATGATTCTCTTTCCTGTGTATGCAATGATGAAGAGAGTGAAAGTAATGTCATGGATCTAGAAGAAGCTATCAAGATCAAAGTTGAAGATCAACTTACATCATATAAAGAAAAGGATTCTATCAACAAAGAGTTAATCTCTAGAATGAAAGAACAGATGAACAAGTATCAAAGGTTGTATGACAATGTAACCAATAAATGTAAAGGGCTTGAAGCAGAAAACGTTTCTCTAAAAACAGATCTGGAAAAATCAAAAAGGAAGAATGAAGGTCTTAAAGCTGGAATCATTTCTCTACAAGAAGAATTTGAAGTCACTCTGCAAGCAGATCTTGAAGCATAAAATAAGAAGAATGCAGTGCTTGAAGCAGAAAACATATCTCTGAAATAAAATCTCGAAGTATCGAAGAAGAAGAATGAAGAGTTGCAACAAACATGTGAAGAAAACGAAAATTGGCTGAAAGAAGAGATTCTAAATCTGAAGGATCAAGTAGAAGATGGAAGAAGAAAAGAAGAAAACATGACAAAGCAATGCCAAGCCTTAGAGGTTGAGGTAAACATTCTCAAAGGTAAATTAGAAGAAAAGGTTAAAATTTTGAGGTTTCATGATAGTACTAATATTTTGGACAATATTCTGAGTAATCAAAGGTCTCCTGCTATCAAACTTGGTCTTGGTTTCCATGAAACTGTTAAAGGAGAATCTAGCTCACAAGGAAGTGCTAAAAATTCAGAGGATGTCAATGCAAAACCTGAAGTGTTGAAAGAAACAAAAGATCGACCAACAATCATGAATTCTCAAAGGAATTCATTCAAGAACGTTGAATGTTTTAAATTTCATAATTATGGGCATATTGCAGCCAATTGCAGACGCAGAACAATTCAGCCACAAAAAAACAGGTTCTACTCAGAAAGGTACTCTAGTAGCTTCAAGGGATATTGTTTTTCATGTAACAAGTATGGACATAAAGCAGCTGACTGTAAAAGGAGGAAGATTAGAAATACTCATTATGATTCTTATGCTTATTTCTCTAGACATATGAGATGTTATTCTTGTAACAAGTATGGACATGTAGAAAAGGAATGCAGGTTGAACAGATCTGAGAAAGTGGAAAATTTTCAACATACAGTTAGAAAGTTCAAGCAAATTTGGAAAAAGAAGGAGGACCAATCAGAAACGTAGGGAATTCTGACCCTACTGCAGTCATCCGCTTCTGAAGCTTACTTCTCTGATTGACTGCAGGAATGATGTGAGATACATTATCAGATTTAGTAATGTATCGTCACAAGGGGAGCAATGTATGATGTCTCTCATGGTTGATTTGATTATTCTGGTTATATGTATTTCTAACAGAACATCTGATATGAAGAAGACAGGTACAGGAAAGACAAGTTTAGGGGGAGATAAAGGAATGTGAAAAATTTCTATGTTTCACTTTCCATACGCGGGTTCTATTCACAAAAGTCGCGTATACACGCGAGTTTCAGCAGACACAGTCGCGTATGCATTTATGATAAGAGAATTGGTATGATAGCTGAAGATCTGGTGCAGAGGTTCAGGGGGAGCATCAGTCTGACTGTTAATAACTGTATTATTGACTTTGTATCAGCTTAATTCCTCAGTTCTAAATAATGATGATATGATACTTGATGCCTTGTGTTGAACATTATGGATGAGTCCTGTTTACTTTTTGA
Source organism: Pinus albicaulis (assembly GCA_034641835.2). Taxonomy (NCBI): domain Eukaryota; kingdom Viridiplantae; phylum Streptophyta; class Pinopsida; order Pinales; family Pinaceae; genus Pinus; species Pinus albicaulis. The sequence goes on from CM076582.1 coordinate 353,350,811, forward strand.
TGATGAGATTGGAAGTCTTATAATTCGAAGATAAGGACAGATCATGCAAAGATTGTTGCTGATGACTTGCTGATGAACATATTCAGGTTGCACAAGTTAAGAAGGAGCACTGGTTCAGGGGGAGAAGCAGGTTGAATACTAATGATTGCATTGTTGGCAATATGACTGCTTTTTCTTTGGTCTTTGTGATACTCATGCTCAAATGATGATGAATCGGTACATGGTTTATTATGATGAGATTTTGAGCCCTGGTTGCTGATAAGTATCTTTTGTGCTCACACATGGATGAGTTGGATGTCGTTTGATTCAGAAATAAGAATAAATCATGCAGAGATTTGTTACTATGGTTGAGATCTTTTGCCTACATATGTTACTTCATGTTAAATCTTGAAGATCTTGATGATATTGTACCACATGGATGACTGCTTGACACATATTTGAAGATGTTGTTTTGGTATGATAATCTCTCTTGGAAAGATTGTATTGATGCTGCAAAGAATATGAAGGCTTGGTTACTAATGTGCTTATGCTACAACCGTTGGATGACGCTTGAAGACACAACTGCACTGTTCTATCTATCTGTAGTCCAGGGAAGCATTCAAAAGAAGCTGAACACTGCCTTTTTTCTCACAGAGGATCAGATCTGGTTAAAATTTAGAAGATGGAATTGGATATGTGGGTTTCCTGAAACACAGTCGCGTATATACGCGAGTTCATGCACAGAAAACCGCGTATGTCTGATTGCTGACAAATTTTTTCTTGCAGTCATCTCTCTTCAGCGTAGTTGTAGTGCTGTTTGGTATCTCTGATACTTTTTGGTATCTCTGGTGGTGTTCCAGTTCTCATAATTCTATTCCTAAATGTTTTGATAAAGATGCCTTGATGATTTGTTGGTGAAAATGTTGAGGATGCACAAACTAAGGGGCAGCCTTAGTCATATGGAAAGGATGCTTGGATGCACGGTTTCAGGAGGAGCATTAGCTTTGCTGAGTATAATGCATTGTTGGCATTATGATGGTTCTGAAATATGTTCTCTTTCTTGAGGTATTTCTGGTGTTGGTCTTAAAGTCATTTGATGAAAAGGTCTTGTTGAGACCCATGATGGAAACTTGTAAATTTCAGTCATGTAAGGACTTGTAAAAATTTGTAAACCCACTTGGTTGGGTAGCTGAGTCAAATTTTTTAAACCCACTTTGTTGGGTAGCTGAGTTGAAATGTGTAAACCCACTTGGTTGGGTACTTGAGTCTTATATGTAAATCCAATTGGATGGATCTTTGATGTAAGTATGAGTCTTTGGTGATAGGAAGTTCATAGAGTCATGTACTTCACTGAAAATTTGTTTATTCAGCATGAACTCAGGGGGAGCTTGGTCACTTCAGTATATATCAGATCTGCAGAACGCTTCTTCCAAATGAGGAGAAAAGGGGGGAGAGTATGATGGTTTTGGTCCGCCCTTTGCCCTTGATGTCAAAGGGGGAGAGTGAAGTGACATGGTGTTTGAATGGTGTCAAACATGGAGAGAGTGACATGGTTTCATTGTATTCTTCATGTACCTATCTGTTGTGGTAACCAAACACCATCGTGGTTGCCATCAAGTCCAAAGGGGGAGATTGTTGGCAATATGATGCAGAGTGTTGTCCTTGATGGAAACCCACTGAATGAAGATGAAGACATGCGACTGTTGACATGTGTTGTCCTTGATGGCAAACCACCTGATGAAGTTATTCTTGACTTGTTGAACTTGGTAGATGATGTAAATCTGATATGAAATGATGTTTGTTAAGCAATCTGATGCTGAGTGTTGTCCTTGAATGGCAAGATGATGGCAACTTACTTGATGAAGTTGTGCTTGATAGAACATGTCTTGATGAACTAAATCTGATGTATCTACAGTGTGTATAGAAGGAAATGAAGAAAGAATTCAACATGTGCTAAATCTTGATGAAAAGAGTATGTCTCTAGGAATACGCGGATTTGCCTAAGGGAAGTTGCGTATGCACGCGGGAATAAACGTTCCAAGTCACGCATGGGAAAAAACGCTCAAAAAGTGAAAAACCAAGGGTAACCACCATGGTATTGAGCCATTGTATTGGGTAATGATCCACCTAATTGACCCCGTCCAGGAATACCATCGAAAGTAATGTAGTTTTGGGATCATGGTATTGTTTTGGCTCATGGTATTGAAAAAGGGGCTCATGGTATTGAAAAAGGATAAACCTATATAAAGAGATGAAATTCATTATGCAAATCATGAGTGTGGGTGCAAGATGTCTGAGCTCTAATGAATACTTCTCTTTGAAGTAGATCTGAATGGAAAGGGTTACACTTGAAGATAAATCTGAATGCATGATGCACCAATGACGAAGAAGGGGATCTAGATCTGAAATGTACTTGCATCTACTAGATCTGCTTATGGAAGGCCTAGATCTGAATTGAGGTGAACATATGTCTGAAGGAAAAGGGTAAGTCTGAACTGAATATCCGATCTGAAGAAGTATGCTGCTCTATAATGATTGAAGATCTATACGCTACTTCACCGCAGAGGAAGCGCATATATACGCGGTTTCGCTGAAGTGAAAGCGCGTATGCGCAATAAAATATGTACAGAGGTATACGCTGGTTTTTGTGGACGGAAGCACGTATATACGTGACATCAGTGAAGTGAAAGCGCGTATGCAAACTAGTGTTTGCTGAAGCATGGGGTATGGAACATGTGATCTGTTTTGTTGTATTACTGCTATCTGATCTGTTTTGTCTGAATTGGTAAGTATCTGTTAATGATGTATGTTTGAGCTTAAAAGTATTGAAAAGGGTCTAGTCTGAAAATATGATGAAACGTGGCCTGCAATTTGTGTTCTATTGAAGTGGTTGGATCCAGTGTGAAAATTGATGAAACGTGGTCCAAGGTGGTGCTAAGGGTTGTAGCCTTCAGTCAGGGGGTCGTAGCTCCCTTCCAGGTTAGGCTGGTAAACGAGATCAAGGGGTCGTAGCTCCCTTCCAGGAGAGGCTCGTAAACGAGTCAGGGGGTTGGAGCTCCCTTCCAGGAGAGGCTAGTAAACGAGTGCAGGTGGGTGCCTGCGTGCTGGTAGAGTCTGCACCAACACATATGTTGTAAGATGTTTTCTCTATAATAAAATATTGAAGGCTGAGCAACTGTAGCGATCGTTTTCTCCTGACTTGGGTTTCCACCTAAAAATCCTGGTGTTCATGTGTGATGCTTTGTGTGATGGTTTATTCTGTTCTTACTGCACATGTTTACTGTTTATAGAAAATCTAATAAGTGAATGATGGAATTGTGTAAGTGAAGAACTAATGGCATAATTAGATCTCTGGGTATACGCGAGTTTCATGAAGGATATCCGCGTGTATACGCTAGTTGGCTTTAGCAAAGTAGCGTATGGGTTTTAGAGCATGAAAAAGTAAAAAGTTTGAATATGCTGTAAATACTGATTCACCCCCCCCCCCTCTCAGTATTTTTCCCAACACAACAACCACATTATATTTTCCTGGTTTGTCTACTATTGTGATATCAAATTCTTGAAGCAATAGCAACTATCTTGTAATGTGAACATGAGTGATAGGCTTATCCATCAAATACCTTATTGCTTCATGATCAGTATGTACAAGAGTAGGGTACCCGGTGATGTAGTGTCAGGCCTTATTAATAGCATAAATGACAGTCAGGAATTCTTTTTCAGTCACTGTGTAATTTAATTCAGCAGGAATTAAATTCTTGCTAACATAGTAAACTACATACGGTGTTTTGTCTACCTACTATCCTAAAACTACTCCTACTATTGTCTGAGAGGCATCAGCATGTATCTGAAATGGTAATTCCTAATCAGGTCCTCGAAGGATCGAAGCTTTGCAAACCAGTCCCTTGATTTTTACGAAAGCTGCTTCACAGTCTTTTGCTAACAAAAATTTAGCATCTTTTATTAGGAATTGAAAAAGTGGATGTGCTATTTTAGAAAAAAATTCTATAAAACATCTATAATAACCAGCACAACTAATAAATCCACATACATGTGTGGGTTTCTTGGGTACTGGAAAGTGCATTATTACCTTAACTTTGGCTGGATCAACTCGAATTCTAGCAGCTGAGAGAAAATGTCCCAATACTATTCCTTCCTCCCTCATCATATGGCATTTGACTGTACTCAGAGATGCATGGGTCTACTTAGATATTTTGAGTAATTTTTCCAGATTTTCCAATCCATCTTCAAATGAGTTCCCATATGGAGTAAAATCATCCATATAGATTTCAACACTGTCATTGACTAAGCCAGAAAAAATTCCCATAATTTCCCTTTGGAAGGTTGCAGGTGCATTACACACACTAAATGGGAGGACCACGTATGCAAAGGTCCCCCATGGGCATGTGAAGGTCATTTTATCTTGGTCTTCTGTGGTTATCTAGATCTGATTACACCTGCTAAACCCATCTAGGAAGGAGAATAACTTCTTCCTAGCTAGGGGGTCCAGGACTTGGTCAATGAATGGCAAGGGGAAACAGTATTTCTGAGTTACACAGATCTGTCATTTTCCATTCTTTTTGGGAACGATAACCAGTGGAGACACCCATTGGCTATCCGAGATGGGGTAAATGAAACATACATCCAGTAATTTCTATAATTCTTCCTTGAAAATGTTCTTTAGAGTAGGATTCATTCTCCGTCGGGGCTATCTCACAGGGCGGAAATATTCATTAATATAAATATGATGAGTACATAAAATAACATGGATCCCCTTCATGTCAATATAATCCCAGGAAAAATCTTCTTAATGGTATTGAAGGACTTTTAAAAGCTTCCTTGTCTTGGATTCTGACAAATTCATGTTAATATTGAGTTTCTTCCCCCGTTCAATTTCAATCAGAATACTATCAAGGGTTGAAGTTACAAGAATGTCTTCAATTTGATCTTCTGGTTTGATGTTTTGTTGTGTGTCATAGCTCATAACAGACTCTAAAATTTGACGAGTTGAATCGAAAACAGAACCTGGATCATTAATAAAAGTGTTAATGGTATCATCCTCAGTTTCTATTTTGAATTGAAGGGCCTTCCCAATAGTAAGAATTGGTCTAAATTCTTCATTTTCAGGTTCACACTCTTCTATTGGTAGAGGTTTCTTTCTGGCTAATAATTTTTTATATGGGTTGGGTTTCGCAGGAGGATACAGAGTAATGTTATTTGTAACCATCCCATTTGATACAATCATATGTCCATATCAACACCCAATATAGGCATCTGCAGTTGAGAGCCAAGGTCTCCCTAAGATCAATGGATGACCACTGGCTGAGGATCATGTTCGTAATACAAGGAGGTCCACGGGATAGTGCCATTAGTCCACCGAAATAGACACATCTTCTAATTTCCCTACTGGTTTAATTGTAGACCTATCTGCTAATTCCAAGATAGTAGGGGTTGTTTTAATTTTTTCGAGACCTAATGCATTCATTGTTTCAGAGGTAATGATATTGATGGAAACTCCCAAATCTACCAGTATTTTTTGGATTTCAACCCCATTGATTTGTGCTATTAGAATTGGGTTCCTTGGGTCCCCATATTTTACAGGCATCATTTTTCCTAACATTATGTCGAGTAGTCTACCCATCATGTAAATGGTTAACGAATCCCTTGGTTTCTTCCCAGGTTTCTTAGAGGATTAATATTTGAGAGTTTTTTCATATATAGGTGCATCCCTCATAGCTTGAAGTAAGGGTATTTTAACGAAAATATTTTACAATTCCCCCAGGAAGTCAAACTCTCATTGAGGGCTTTGTTTATTCATGGTTAATCTTTCAGGATATGGTGGAGTAACTGGACGACCCTAGTTAAGAGCAGGTTGGGAAGGTGTTTGATTTGTCATGTTTTGGTCTGGTTTATCCCGAACTGTCTTATGTTCTGGTTCTATAACTTCAATGTCAATATGTTCTATGATAATAGGTGAAGTCAAAGCATTTAATACCCACCCATATCATAATTTTATCTCATTATGTCCTCTGGTATAAATGCTATATGATGGAAGGTTAAGGGTGTCTTTTTGTTGGACCCTTTCATTATTAAGATTTGTATTGGGCTAGATAGGAAGCTAGGGTCAAAGGGATGGGTTTCCTAGAGGTAATTGGAGGGAAAATGAAGTTGCAATTGAGGCATATATTGGGGAAATTGTCCAGTAGGAGAGGATCCACATCAGTTATGATTACATGAAGGATTCAAACTAGTCTGGGGAGCCCATTTTTTGCAAGGGGGATATTGATATTGAGACCACATTGTTGAAAAATGGATAGACTAGGGACCCATTTTAAAATTATTAAAATACCTACATGGGTTCTGAGGCATACCTATATTCATAGCTGGTGGTCGAGGTTTCCATGGCTTTTTTAGTCCCATGAAGTACAGTTGATCTACCGCATTTGCTTCACTTGCCCCTTGAAAAAATTCCTTCAGTCCTAATAAGGAAGGACACGAGTATGGGTCTATTTGCAAATTGTGTGGGCTTCAACTGTGTTTAATGGGAATTATTTCAATGAATGTTTCTTTCTACACTGTGGGAATAATATATCCATAGTCTTCTCCAACTCCATTTGTTTCTGTTTCGCTTGCAAAGTGTCCATATGGGCAGATAATGTGCTTAGGATATCAGTCCTTAGGTTATCTAGTAGGTTTTTTATCTCTTCCTTTGTAACCCCTCCACCAGAAGTCTTTAATGATTTAATTCCTTGTCCACTTCTTGCAGCCGCTCATGAACACTGAATGCACAACTCACATATACTGTTGAAGTCTCCTTTAGAAATGCCCCCCTTTCCGACTATGTTTAGAAGTTGCAAGGAATCTTCCCTAAGTTCCCAGAGAAGGAATATCTTTACAATATCTTTATCCAGATCACTATGGCTTGATCTTTTGGGTCAAGAATTATTTTAGTGGTTTCTACTTTTCTATATGTTTCCATTTATATATGGCACGCCATGTAATTCTTCACAGTTTGAGAGATATTCATGTTTGAAGCTTCTACCCTAGTTAGTGGGCTAAAACCCCATGGGGTTTTGGCATGGGTCATTAGAAAGTCATAATTAATATTTTTTAAGCTTCTAAAATCCCTCCTGTGTTCACTTGTGGAATCCCTTCTCATTCTAAGAATTTTTATAAATTGTGATTCTCATATCCTCCTTATGTAAGGGATTCCGCCATCTGAAACAGGTCATCGTGGGATTTTCACTCTAACATTTCTTTTACGAAGGTTCAAAAGCTGAAATTTTTATGAGGTGAAGAAGAAATCTTGAGGAAGCTCCTATAACAATTTCAAATCAAGGTGGACAACAGTTTCGGAGATATGAATTGTGGAAGTCAGTGTTTTTGCAGGCTCTTGAAATTAATCTCAAAATATTTACCTTGGGAAAATCATCATAACTATCTATCTATGTATTGGATTGGAATTCTATAAAAATCACCAAATATTGCACGGACTCTAGTTTTTTTCCTATCAATTTCAAAGCCGATTGAATAAACAATGACACATGGCACGTCATACAATTTTTCTCTACTGAAACATTCCATAATGACGCAACAACAGCCGAATCGGACCCTTCTAAGGAGAGATGGTCACTGTAGTTCTGACCCAGTCAGCGTTATCCTGGTCAAACCCTGTCCTTGAATCCACACGGTCTAATCACATTTCCTTGCGAATTTAATTATCAAATTTGTGGAATTTGATAAATAAAGCTTATGCATGACCTTTGCAATTTTAATTAAATATCTCGGCTTTATATTATACCACCAACCTTATAACCAATGTTTAATATTTGAAAATTTATATTAAACCCATTCACTGTGTAACAATCCTCACGTCGGCCTCGCTTCTAAGCTCGATGGCCCAATCAACCGCAAGCACCATAACATTTATCTTTCGCGTGTCTTTTTCCAATGACCACCGTCCGATGGCCCTCTCCCAAATCAACGGCTCATACGCATATCGCTCGTCATCTTGGTATGAACGTTAATGCGTAATGGCCCACTTTGAACGATGGTTTTCCAGGGGTCCACCTCGCCACGCGTCAACAGCTCTATGGAATCGCTTCTCGCTCGAGAAATACCACTTACTCACCAAAAGTTGTGCGATATGGGAAATCTGCCTCTGCAAATCCGCTCGTGGTTTTGTACAGTGCCTTACCAGGGTTTGTCCGGGGTTACGTTATTCCTTTTGGTTTTTATCTCATGTCTAATCCTCAGGTTAGGTTCCAAAAGAAAACAACTCTATCTCTCTTTATTAAGCAGGAAATTTATATTTGAACAGTGTTCACGACCATGGCTTCTCTACACAGACCTCACCTGTGGGTGGGGTGAATTCACAGGGTTATCCAAACAATTTACTGGAATTCAAAGACAGATAAATAGAATTTCCAATGCACAATCACCTCACAGTTAAAAAATTCTTCACAATTATCAATTCATACAGTTTGGAAATCAACAGGACTCGAAGTCTATTCAACCAGAAGCAATTGCTCGATACACAGAGTTTTATTGCAAAAATTTCTCTTCTCTTCTTCTCTGCTCCCTCTCCTTAATACATCTGAGGGATTACATTTATATACATAAACATATGACTTTTGGGTTCCTCTAAGAGGACCATTCTAGAAATCAAAGGTCTAATTACAATTCATTCAAATAATTGAAATATGACAGATGGCTAACTATTTGATTTCCACTAACTCTAACTAATCTAAATAATATATTCAGCTGAGGTATTGACACCTAGCTGTTAACATGTGGAAAAAAATCCTACATTGCTGGATAGTGTCTAATGCCCCTGCATCAGACTCCCAAGGGCAATTTTCTTCATGGGCTCCTATCCATGAGCTCTTCCACTGATCTGCCTATCTTCTGCAACATTCCTTCAGTCATCCAAGTGGTATCTTCCTCTGTCTTATTCTTCCATTTTATTAAGTACTGAAAGTACTCTTGTCCTCTGGTTCTTATGAATGGTATTTTTTCCAATATCTTCTCGGGTTGTAATGGTTGTGTTGGAGGTAGCTGCTCCTTCCACTCAATATGTTCCTTGTCTGCTACTCTTTCTTCTGCATCATCATCTTCATACTTGTACAAATATGCAACATTAAAAATGGGAGATATTCCAACATCAGGTGGGAATTCAATCTTGCATGGCCCAATCTTTTTGAACTTCAATTTGTTATACTGCTTCTTTGGGAATCTCTCCTTCCTCAAGTGTGCCAAAACCAAATCTCCTACTTCAAAGTGAACTTTCTTTCTGCTCAAGTCTGCTCTTCTTTTGTATCTAATATTTCTGCCTTGTAGTTGATGTTTCACTTGTTCATGTATGGCCTGGATCTCTGAAGCAAATTCCTCACCATCTGCACTACTTAGCTCTGCCTTTCCCAGATTTCATAACTCTTATGTTCCTCTAGGGTGCATTCCATAAAAAATATGAAATGGACTCTTCCCTGTGATTTTGTTTGGCGAGTGATTATATGCATATTATTCCTGGGGAAAAATATGATCCCACTGCTTGGGATGCTCTCCTGCAAGACTTCTCAACAAATTTCCCAGACTCGTATTCACCACCTCAGTTTGTCCATCAATCTAGGGATGATAAGCTGAGCTGAAACTCTTTTTGGTGCCAAGTTTCTTCCATAATTACCTCCAAAAGTGACCCACAAATCTGGTGTCTCTGTCTGAAACAATACTCTTGGGAAACCCATGCAATCTAACAACTTCTTTGAAAAACAAGTTAGCAACATGGGTGGCATCACTAGTTTTATAGCATGGAATAAAATGTGCCATTTTGGAGAATCTTTCCACTACAACAAAGACTGCATCATTCCCTCTCTGAGTATTGGGAAATCCTAGAACAAAATCCATACTCACCATGTCCCAAGGCCTGTCTGGAATAGGCAAGGGAGTGTAAAATCCTGCATTCTGGCTCTGTCCTTTGGCATATTGACAGATTTTGCAAATTTTCACAAAATTTTCCACTTTTTCTCTCATCCTGGGCCAGTAATAGAAGTGAATCAGCTACTCATAAGTCTTATCAGTACCAAAATGTCCAGAAATTCCACCGCTATGCTTCTCTTTGATCAAATTTTCCCTCATGGAACATCTTGGTAGACACAATTGGCTTCTTCTGAATAGCAAGTCCTTCTGTAGGAAACAATCCAGCCACTGGTTTCTATCTGTTAAAAAAGGGTTAATACATGCCTCAAATGCTTCTTTAAAATCTGGATCTATTTTATACAATTCTTTGAGAAAATCAAATCCTACAACTTCAAAATTTGTTTCTTGAACAAGCATGTGTCTCCTACTCAAAGCATCAGCTACTTTATTGGCTTGACCACTGATACGTTTCAAAACAAAATTAAAAATTTGGAGACACTCAACCCATTTAGCATGCTTATGTTTCAACTTGGGCTGATGTACAACATACTGCAAAGCATGATTGTCAGAATACAATACAAGTTCCCTGGACATCAAATAATGTCTCCATTTCTTCAGCGCCTGAACAATTGCATATAATTCCTTCTCATAAGAGGAATGATTTCTTATGGTGTCATTCATCTTTTCACTGAAATAGGCCACAGGCCTATCATCCTAACTCAACACAGCTCCAATGGCCTCTCCACTGGCATCACATTTTACTTGAAATGGTTTAGTAAAATCAGGCAGAATCAGAACAGGCTTCTTCGTTATCATTTTCTTCAAAACTTTAAAGTTTCTTTCTGCTTCAGCAGTCCACTTAAATGGTTGTTTGCTCTTCTTTATTATCTCAATTATGGGTGCATTAATATTACTTAAGTTTCTTATAAAATTTCTATAAAAACTGGCAAATCCATGGAAACTTCTTACCTCAAAGACATTCCTGGGTGAAGGCCACTCCATAATTGCCTTAACCTTTTCTGGGTCCATCTGAAATCCTTTTGCATAAACAACAAAACCCAAATACACCAACTCGTCCTTCATGAATGAGAATTTCTTTAGATTTATCAGCAGTTTTTCTTGGTGCAGCTTCTTCAAGACATGATTAAGATGCCTTAAATGTTATTCTTTAGTTCTGCTGAAAACTAATATATCATCTAGATATGCTATCACAAATTTACCAATGAATTCTTTCAATACTTCATTCGTAAGTCTCATAAAAGTGCTAGGTGCATTTGACAACCCAAAACGCATTACCATCCATTCATATAATCCTTCATTTGTTTTAAAGGAAGTTTTCCACTCATCGCCCTCTCTTATTCTAATCTGATGGTATCCACTCTTCAAATATATCTTTGAGAAATATTTAGCACCACCCAAATAGTCCATTAAATCCTTGATTCTGGGCAAATGGAATCTGTACCTGATTGTGATCTTACTGATTGCTCTGGAATCAGTACACATCCTCCAGCCTCCATCTTTCTTTGGGCTTAATACTGCTGGTACCGCACATGGACTCAGACTTTCTCTAATCAGCCCCTTGTCCACCAACTCCTATACTTGTCTCCTGATTTCCTCATTTTCTTTGGGATTCATTCTATAGGCTGCCTTATTTGGCAGATTTGAACGAGGGATAAAATCTATCTGATGGCTGATCTTTCTCACAGGTGGCAGCTCATCAGGTAAATCATCCACAATAATGTCACAATAATCATCTAACATTTCTTGAATTTCTATTGGAAAATCAGAAATCTTTGTAGAAGTAAGAACTACTTTAGGTTTGCAAACTAAAGAAAAGCTTACCTCTTCTTCTTCTATCTACTGCAGATATTCCTTCCTGCTCAGCAACAAGGTATTTGGATCAATCACTCTGCTGGATGGCTCTCCTTCTTCCATGGGTATCAATGTATGGTGTACCCCATCTTTGAAGAACTTGTAAGTGCTCTTTTTGCCATCATGTACTGCTGCTCTGTCAAACTGCCAAGGTCTCCCCAGTAGTATATGACACACATCCATGGGAATTACATCACACAGGACCTTATCTTTATATTTTCCCATTTGCAGCTCTATCTCACACTTCTCTTTTACGACCAGCTGGTGCCCTTTGTGCAGCCAGGACACCCTGTAGGGAGTTGGATGGTCCCTTGTCTTCAACTTCAACTTTTCTATTACCTCATTGGAAACCATATTATCTGTGCTGCCACTATCAATGACTAGCTGGAAGCATTTCCCTTGGACTTTGCATATTATCCTAAACAAAGTCTTCCTTTGTGTAGGCTCAGTGACCTCTTTGGCTTGCTTCAACAGGACCTTATTTACCAGCAAGGATTCTCCCAAGGAAAATTTTAGGGGCGAATTTTAGCCCAAAGGCGAATTTTAAGGGATATTCAATTTTAATAGGGTGGATTTTTTATATAAAACCCATTTTCTGTAGTTTAATAAAGTTATCCCAATAAATATTTTAAAAATAATTAATTAATAAATATTAGCCCACCAAAAAAAGGGTGCATAAAACTGGAAAAATGAAATTCGCCCCGATTTTTTTTTGTTGGAACAGATTTCCATGGCATTCACCTGGATATACAGGGTTGAAAGGAGGGGTTGGAGTGATTCACCCGATTTTTCAATGGTTAGGAGAGGTGGATAGACACCGATCTTCTTGCTGGCTGAGAGAGGCCGACCCTCTCTGGTCCGTTTGGTGTTAGGGCCCTCCCATAGTTCGTATATAGCATAGATAAACTTTGAAAGAGATGGTATTGGTGTTGTGGGAGATAACACTGCCACAACCTACGCGCTCGACCTCAAGCTCATGTACAAGCTCGCTCTCAAACTCCAATGCCGACTAATAACAAAGGCACCCCGCTTTTCGCCAGTTTTTTCAACGGTATGCACCTTCCTTCCCTTTCTTGAATAAATAATCCACAAAATCTTCATGATAGCTATGCATCATAAGCCTTCTTGAATTAGCGTTTGTTGTGATCCTCAATGCTCAGGGTAAAGAATTTCGCATCACAAATTTTCAGTCATAGTCTGCCCAATGTATGTCTAATTGTTGTAGGAAATGAAATATACATATCACAGAATGATGAAAATACGCCTTGAGGGCAGACTATACTGGGTTTTTTCAAATGTATTTCATTTTCAAGGTGGATATCCCATTGCCATTAATCCAGGCCAACATAACCAATGTAGCAATCAATGCTTAGGGTAAAGAATTTCGCATCGTAAATTGCAGTCATAGTATACCCTATGTATGTCTAATTTCTGTAGGAAATGAAATATACATTTCACAGAATGATGAAAAGCTGCCATGAGGGCAGACTATACTGGGTTTGTTCAAATGTATTTGGTTGTCAAGGTGGAGATCCCATTGCCATTAATCCAGATTCCAGGCCGGCATAACCAATGTAGTAATCAAATAGAAGAGGGTACCGGGATCCTTATGGGATTTTGCTAAAACTCAACCAGTCATTACCAGCCATAAATTCCACCAAATTGTGGGTATAGTGGCAGTAAATCTGGTGTCAATATTGCAGTATAAAACTCCTACCATTTAGCTATTAAACCTGGTGTCATTATTGCAGTTTAAAACTCCTTCCATTTAGCTATTATCTTTGAAAACTTAATTTAAACTGCCTAAATTGACATTAATTTGACATTTTACAGTGGGATTTATGATTTTTGATGCTCCTATGTAGTGATGCAAAATCATATTAGTAGAGGGAAGGAATCGTGAACATGGAGGGATTCAATATGGGCCATCGACAAAACCAAAATGACTAGCATCATCTACAAAAATGTATTATCATAGATTCTGACCATGTAAGAAAATTGCTTACTGAATCAATTCTAATACACCATCTTCAATAATCAATCTCAAATGATACAATCAATTGTCCTCAATGCCAAAATCTCTGCATCAATGACAACACCAACAGAAACGCACCACCTAGCCAATTGCTTATGATGCTTGCATGGTCTCAATCCCCCGCAACCCCCTATATAGGAGTCAAGCTTGTCACTGCATTTCCTCACAATACCCACATGGGTATGCCCGGCATAAATGCCTCATATCTGCTCTCACACTCATTAACTGGAAGCCCTTTGGCATTTATATATGGAACAGAGATTACCCACTGGAGAACTTCATGTATATCGGCTTTAGTTGCATCATATCTTGCAAGACAAGATGCCCATGTTCTTGCCATGGGCGGTGCTGGTCCGCTTGCCCCTTGTTTAATAAGGGTGCATCTCTCTGTGAGACCCATCTTGAAAAGAGTCACAATATGGAACAAAACCCCTTCTAAAGCCCAAGCCCTAGTTGAAAAACTCAAAGTGGGGTTGGGTTTTGTTGAGATTGTATGTGGGGGAGATGATCTGGATGCCATTGGGTCTGCAGATGTGATAATTTGTGCCACAAGTTCAGAGTCTCCACTAATCCATGGTGCCTTTGTGAAGCCTAGGACTCACTTGGATCTTGTGGGATTCTTTGCTCCATCGATGAGGGAATGTGATGATGAAGCTCTTGCAAGGGCTAGAGTCTTTGTAGATTGTGAGGCCGCATTGAAAGAAGCTAGCGAATTAATTGTTGCTTTTTGCAGAGTGTGTAGTCAATTTAGCATCCTAAATTGCTAACATAAATTATCAACCAGGGCTAGTAAACTGATGAAGTGTGGTGCACTATATGTGCTTAAGTGACCTCTTCCTTACTTCGTTGTATGTGTTTTTCGTATTGTTTTTATGTAATCTACCTCCAGAGTGCTCTAACTGAATTAACATGCAATTAATCTATGGGATTCTACAGCCTATTTTGTCCATCATGAATGGTGTTTTGGAAGAGCTTCTTAGAAAAATCCTGGCTGTACAATTCAATGCAAATGCAAACATTAAAACTGAAAGCAATTACAATTAAAAACTAAGTCATCACAACTATTTCCTACCCATTGTTACGATGTTTTGGAAGAGCGTTTTAAGAGTAAGATCAGCTATGCTACTTAGTGTAAACAAGCAACTAAAACCTAAAATACCACAGTTATGCCTTATTCATCATAATGATATTTTGGAAGAGTTTATTAGAGTAAGTTTAACTGTGATAATTAACAAAATGAATTGCAACTAAAAATGCTAACTAACTCAACATAATACAACCAAATATTTTTCATATAATAATGATATGTTGGAAGAGCGTTTTAAGAAAAAGAATGATTGTAAGATAATGAGGATCTTTTAATCTAATTGCAAAATAGAAAATGCTAATTAACTCAATATGATACAACCAAATTTTTTTCATCTAATAATGATATGTTGGAAGAGAGTTTTAAGAAAAAGAATGATTGTAAGATAATGAGGATCTTTTAATCTAATTGCAAAACAGAAAATGCTAATTAACTCAATATGATACAACCAAATCTTTTTCATCTAATAATGATATTTTGGAAGAGTGTTTTAAGAAAAAGAATGATTGTAAGATAATGAGGATCTTTTAATCTAATTGCAAAACATAAAATGCTAATTAACTCAACATAATACAACCAAATATTTTTCATCTAATAATGATATTTTGGAAGAGCGTTTTAAGAAAAAAAATGATTGTAAGATGATGAGGATCTTTCAGTTAAACAAATAATGCAACACATGAATTAAAAGCTACTTATCTAGAAAGCATGTATAAGCCTCCTTGGATAGCAGGGGCCCTCTGCTACCAATTTTGTGAAGTCCTTCAGCTCCTTAAAGTTGTAATCAAAACATCATCAAAGAACTAAATTTCTCTATTGAAAATCTCACAAATCTACATCCCATTCCATCTTTAAATTTTTTACAAAAGACTCCTATTCTCTCCTACTTTTTCATTAACCATGATAGGAGAAAGCTTCTCCTATTTATACAAAATATTAGGAGTCATCTCATTAATGAGAGTCCATAAATCTCTCCCTCCAACTCTAGAGTTACAATCAAAATAGGAAATGATAAGACACATGTCTTTCTAGAATTTCAACACTACTTAGGAAAGGAGACACATATCCTCTTAGAGTTTCAATACAACAAGGAAGTGAGACACATATCCTCTTAGAGTTTCAATACAACAAGGAAGTGAGACACATGTTCTCATGATCCCATGATCTTCTCCAACCAAATTCGAATTTGGCCTTAGAGTGCCACATAAGGGTCTTGTAGAAGTCTCCTTTTTGACCTACACATGTCACAAAACTCACAACACATATATAGATATATGAAACTATGTTAATTTTCTATTTTCTAATCATAAATTCACTTTAAATGCATAAAATAAATAACTTTGGAAAACAAGGATCCTAACCCATATATTTATGAAAAATGGTTACTTGATGTAATACTTTAGGTCAGATGGCTATGAAATAAGAGCTAGATGGTTATGACATAATGGAAATATGTATGAATATGGAAAGCAATTTTGAGACTCAACACAGAGGTCTGCTTCGGACCGAGGATGTTGTGGGTACTCTGGCAGAGCTAGCGAGGGGTAGTAAGGGTGGGAGGAGTCAGGCAGATGAGATTACGGTATTCAAGTTTGTAGGTTCTACAATTGTTGATCTTGTTACTACCAAGCTTATATATGAAAAACATATTCAAAGTAGTTGTCAGTGAATCCCTACAAAATTTCATGTATGCTAGTAGGATGTGCACATGTTTAAATCGCCAGTGTGGACCTCATAAACTGTAGTGATAATATGGTGCGTAATAACTATCCAGTTGCAAGTTAAATCCTGAGGTTCACAAGTTCAAAGCTAAAATCAAAATGTCAAATGTGGGAAATGGTTTCAACTTTCAAGACAAAATTAACTCTAAAGCATGCCATCATTTGCTGGAATATCAGATGTTTTTTGCAATCGTTGGCATGCATGATAAAATTCTTACCTCCAGAGCTGCAGCCCCTCCCCAAGATGACAATTCTAGACAGGTATATTGGGACCTTAATAAACATGTGGAGATGATATGATCTTAGGGCAGCTATATATATCTTAGCAACGGGGACGTAGCTGTAGCAAGCGGCTAATGGAGCAATGACTACCAAGACCCTGGGATAGTAGTACAGAACCTTTGGTTTCTATATTTGCCTACTTGTATTGCCAATTGGCTTTAACGACTTGTGAAACAGTGCCGTTATAGTAGCTGAATTTTAATCTTTTTAAACTTAATAAAATCTTGGTATTTCCTCATTGATTTCCATTCATATATTGCATTATTTCTTTCTATCCATATGTAAATGGCATTTTTTCAGGCCTAATGTCACTGATTGAAAATTATTTACCTTGAGGCTTATATATGGAATTCAAATTTTGGTATAAAGTCATGTTGTCATATTTTATCTAAGCATTGGTTGCATTTTCTTCTTGATAATTAGATAGATTTCAGTCCATATGTATATGTTTGATGGGTTTTCCACTTACTCAAAATTGGTTAAATTTACCTTGTGACTGCGTCAAAGTTGTAGAGTGACAACAACCAAGCACACACTGCCACCATGACTAGGAATTTGCAACAAAATAATGCTATATGGGCCTTGTCAAATAGTTATGCTATCTAAGCATCCATTGCATTTTCTTCTTGATAATTAGATAGCTCTCAATCCTTGTATATATGTTTGATGGGTTTTTGCACTTGTGTAAAATTGGGTAAGTTGCCCTATAATTATTGTGTCGGAGTTACAAAGCAACAATGACCAAACATGCACTACCACTGCAACTTAGAATCTGTGACAAGATAGAGCCATATGCAACCATGTCAAATTGTTTACAACCGTCTGATCATGTAAAGAGTTTTGAACAATATAAATGAAATTTCAGCTATGTACTTAGTGAGAAGATTATGATGGAAGACATAATGAAATGCTGTTGAAATTCCTGCATGGCATGGTTTTTGTTGTTTATTTTCTCATCATCATGCATTTTCCTTTATCATATTAACGAATTTGTTAGATGGGCATATATGCTCCCAGATTATTGGTGTCTTTTGTTATTTTTTTGCAAGGAAAACCTTGCAGGATCCCCTTCTCTTCCCTAAAGTATCTTGATGGGGGTTCACTCAACTATTAGCCACAATAGCAGCTAGTAATCCTGAGTGGCTTAAATGAATTTGAATGTTCCCTATGGCCTTCCTATCTGCAAGATGCCTTGGGTGCATGGGTGGATGGTTCAACTGATTGAGATAAGTTTTAGGGCTTGTGTCCTTTATTAAGGCATGAAATTTTTTTGTGTGATGAATGTCATGGCTTTTTTTTCTCTAATTACAGGACATTTCCTTTGTAAGTCAGCTGGAAAGGTGTCACAACCCCCTTTGCTGCCTTTGGGCTCCAAAGTTAATGGGTAAAATGTCGGTAGTCAACAGTGTACTAGACCTCACACGTTAGTGATTCAAGGGCCAAATTATAAGCCAACAATATACCCTGGATAGATTGAATAATTTTTTAGGCTACTTCGGTCTAGAATTTTTCCTTCTGCATAATGTCAGATTGAATTTTTTTTGAATTGGCTATATTCAGTTGTCGAGGACAGAAATATTTCAAGCAGCACATAGTCGCAATATTAACAAATTATTTGTTTCTTAAATACGGACTAGTCCATTTCAATAGATGTTGTATGATCAACCACATGAAAGAGTTTGTCAGATATGGAGACAAGATAATTAAATGATGTAGTCTCATTCAATACTATGTGGATTGAACAAGCCCATAGTTGATGAATTACAAACAAATAAAATGGAAGGTAAATAAATCACACAGTGAGGTATGAAAGTTAATATCTTTGGCTGGAGAAAATGTAAATCTATTAATTTCCTTTTTTCGGATTAAATATATGATGGAATACTCCAAATACATAGGTTATACAATTTTAGAACATTATACATAGTCCTAGATTTTACAAAATCAGAGAAAGGGAGATGAAGTTTGGGCAAAAGGACATTAATCTATTCTTAACAGGGTGAAAATTTGCACGTAGGCAGCCACTGCATTTCATTCCTTTAGCCAATTTATTTCCTAAAGTTCTAAAAGTGACCAAACAAAAATAGACTCCATAAAGAATTGTCATTTGGCTTCAGTGCCTTTTGAGGAGAAAATGCACTGGATAATCATTAGCAATGATCTACATGTCTTGTTTATTCGAGGGGAACCTACTTGAAGATTATTATAAGAGTAACATATTGAATTAGAGAAAGAAATGTTGTGCTAGTAACATTAGTAGTGATTTACATATTTTGTGCCTATGTTTATGTTCACAAAGTTAATGTTTATTAGTAAAAGTTTAAATAGATTGAAAACTATTGTGAGTATTAAATAAAATTATTCAATCAAAGATAATTTATGTCTATTTCTTGCTACAGTGGATCAATGTTCCAGCAGTCCAACTACTATTTTCGTTTTGTATCCTGTCTACCCACAAGAATAACATCCATGGACAGAGTCTCCGACTCAATACTATGCTTAAAGATTCAATACAAGCATACTTGTTTTGAAAAGAAAATTCTAATCATTTGTAAGCGTATTTATTGATAGCTTTCCCCTTAGAGCCTTACTCCCAGAATTGTATCCAGTTTGAGACTACAAGATTTCTTACAAGCTGGTTAGAAAAATAAGAGCCTACGGTTCACATTCACAGGATCTCATCTCTGCAAGTTCGGAGAAAGAATTTTGTAGGAACATGCATTGGACAGTATGTATATATGTTGCAGAAAATCTCGAGTGGGTCCAAGTTCAAGGACAGTTAGGATACCCCCTAACTTTAGGGGACAGGAGACACAGCTTCCAATAGGGAATCAAATATAAAAGCCAAAAACAATGAAATTAAATCGTAAATATATTAGTTACAAACATACCTACCCAATGAATATGTTGTCATATGGATATTGTTAGATCATTGATTATACTAGTAAATACCCAACTTTATTGCTAACAACACTTGTGCCTACTTAGCTTCAAGTTTTGTGATGCAAGGCTACAAGTTTCAAATTCCATGATGTGAGAATATAGGGCACTTAAGAGATTATCCTGAATGTCAAACAACTAAGTGTTGAAAACTTTTCCCCTGAGAAAATCCTTTTATAGAGGAAAAAATCAATTCTTTGTTAAATTTATGAGCTTATCCTAATACAAATGTTTTTTTTGTGTAGTTTTTACACTTTCTTGATCGTTGTTTTTGAAGGATTGGACAATCAACTCGCAACATAGTCTTGCAGAGAAAAATCTCACTTGTGACATGAATAAATAACCCATGAGCATAGATAGATTTTCTATGAGTGGGTGTGGTAAGTTATTTATGAATGCTGGAAAGGAATGCAATTAATTTATTTAGTGTTCATAATCAATGGAATTGAAAGCACTGGTGGAATAAATAGAACCTTTTTTTGGTAGATAAAAACATCAAAATTCATATTCTATCGTGAAAAAAAAACTGTACAAATATGAGAGACATGCTACCAGAAGATGTACATGAACAAATTACAATAAAATTTGTACAAATATGAGAGATATGCTACCAGAAGATGTACGTCAAAAAATTACAATTTTACTCCTATCTACCTAGACACAAGGTTTGACATTCATTTCTGTAACCTATTCTCTGAGCCAAGTTTTACAATACAAACTTTATTGAGATAAGGCTATTTTTTGTGACACACAGAATTTTATGATTTATACATATATACATTGTGTTTCTACATCAATTTGTTGTAGACTTGAAGGAAAGGTAGGTTTTCGTGTTTTCCCCTTTCCTTTTTGGTTTCTTTGCATTCAGCCAAGGGTCTATTGTTGATGGAGGTTATAGTGACTATCATTTTTTGTCCAAGTTGGAAGGAGTCATTGTTTCCCCTTTCTAAATACGGATTTTTCGATTCAGGATATCCTGGAGAATGAATTGAAGCATATAACAAATTTATAAAAGAAAAGTGATAGTAAGTACCTTTCCCTCAATGTTGTCATAGATGTAACGACATCCTGCACTAGGTAATAAGCCTAAATTTTGCAGAGAACAACTATTGGCTTCTGGCATCCTTTTAATAAGGTCATCTTGAGACTTTGATACAACTCCTTGACCCACTATGGAATCCAAAATATGCTTATTGAAAACAAACTGTAATACACATTTACTTGAACGATTCTCAAAAGGAGTAATAGGACAAGGACTACTTAAGACTGTTGACCTCTGTTTCCAATTAGAAAGCCTTCTGTCTATACTGGGAGTTCTAATAACACATGATGGAGACAATTTGTATGCTATATTTTGCGAAGTAGAAATATCTGATTTTCGAACTGGAGTCTGCAACATCTTATATTTAGACATAATCGTGGGTGAGAATTTAGAAGAAGAGAGAGTAAACATTCCTGACATAAAGGGCTCCGTTTTTTATTAAGATATTGAAATATTCAAAATACTTTAAACAAATTGGCTTGTAAATCTCATGGTGATTATTTTAAGGGGATCTGATGCTCATTGCCAGGAATATGTACAAAACAAGAAACAATGATTGGGAAAATTTGTGAATCAAGTTTGTAGGGAAATAAATCAAGGGAAACGATTAAAACAACTAATGGGATTGAAAATTCATCATTTTACTCTTACCTATGAAATTTCATTTTAACTTATGCACTATAGGATGGATGGCACAACTTTGAAGCAACCAACCTACCTTGATGCAGAACTGACTTATCATTCAGATGGCCCTCTCCATCGCAGCAAACCATCCCCACAATAAAGACACTTTACTATAAACAGATAACTGATGTGGAATGGGGATTCCGGAACAATAACTAATAGAATCTATAGCCTCTTAAATAGGTGCCTGACTTCTTGAGATAATTATAGACATCAATGATCAATTTAAGTGAGAATAAAAGCATTTAAAGATGATTGCAATACAACTTAGGCATTCACCTATGATGCAATAGAAACATGATTGAAATCATTCCGAGCTTCCTTGGCAGCCAATGCAGTGGAAAATGTCTTGATATTCCTCTCCAGAAATTCAAACTGAGACACCAGATGCTCCTCTTATGAAACAAAGTAGCTTATATATTTTTTATTTAACAGAAGATGAACATCAAAATTTTTCCCAAAAGGAAAATTCATTATGCAATGTGGTATGCTATGAAGTGCTTAGACCAAGAAGTTATTATCCTGGAGAATTAATTCAAGCATATAACAAATTTAGAAAAGCAAAGTGATAGTAAGTACCTTTCTCTCAATGCTGTCATACATGTAACGGTATCCTAGACTAGGTAATAAGCCTAAATTTTGCAAAAAACAACTATTGGATTCTGGTATCCTTTTAATAAGGTCATCTTGAGACTTTGATACAACTCCTTCACCCACTATGGAATCCAAAATATGCTTATTGAAAAAAAACTGTAATACACATTTACCTGAACGATTCTGAAAAGGAGTAATAGGACCAGGACTACTTAAGATTGTTGACCTATGTTTCCCATTATAAAGCCTTCTATATGTACTGGGATTTCTAATAACACGTGATGGAGACAATGTGTATGCTGTATTTTGCGAAGTAGAAATATCTGATTGTCGAACTGGAGTCTGCAGGAGCTTATCTTTAGAAATAATGGTGGGTGAGAATTTAGAAGAGAGAGTCAACATTCCTAACATAGAGGGCTCTTTTTTTTATTAAGATATTGAAATATTCAAAATAATTTAAACAAATTGGCTTGTAAAGCTCATGGTGATTATTTTAAGGGGATCTGATGCTCATCGCCAAGAATAGTTTTGAAGATTTTTTATCTTCATCACTTGTTGATATGTTAGATGTGCTACAACACCAACTAAACAACTTGAAGTATGTTCTCAATGAAGTTGATCTTACAGATCTCTGGCGAAGCTTGACTAGATCCCTTTGTCTTTACTAAAATTCCTTTAAGCGATGTCAAGTTTTTAAATTGTGGCATTTCCTAGTCTGAATATGATATGCATGCATTGTTCTCTGTATTTAAACCATTATATTCTCATCCTACAGGTTTCTTCCCAAATCTAAGTGATTCATCAAGGTTGCGTGTCATGCCATCCACTGATGTAAGTTATGCAGAAAAAATATTGCATGCCCCATGTTCAGCCATCAATCATAGCAAGGATGATGGCAAATTCAAATGCTTATGGAATACAATAAATTTCTACAGGGAATATGAGTTGTTCATTGAGAGGATAAAACAACATTCTAGCAATTTGCGGTGCAAGCATGTCATATTGAAATCATTGGTGAAGTCAAAAAATTTGTGATGGTTCAGAAAGTGGCAGTATGGATGAGACCCTTAATCAAAGTGTTGATATCAGCATGTGAACTTTTGGTTTTTTTAAACATCTGAAAGTTCTGTGTCTGGTTTATTTTTCTAGTAGCAGGCTAGTACATATTTTAAATTTATGAAAACCAGCAATACAAAATTTTATGTCACCAAAAAATATGAGTGAAATTTCTCTTTTCAATAAATTCCTGCTGGATTTTAGAGAAATTATACTGGAAAAAGCCACCGTAAAAGCCTTCAAAAATTCAGGTAAAAAAGATAAATTATATTATTGCTATTTAAATTTAAAAACAAAATATTAAAAAAAATAATTTTATCTAGGAAAAGTTTACAAATACATGAAAATTAATTTACAAAAATATTTAAAAAATATTATAATTGTGAAATTGTGACTTTGAGAGAGAAAGGAAAATATTGCCAACACTATTGGGTGGAAGAATTATGCCAAATTCAACAAGATTTTTTTTCTGCTTGCAAATTAATCATAACTAAATAGTTTCAATTTTAACTATGGCAATGGAGTTGGGTATAGAGTCCTCAATATGAGCATTAGACTTGATTTGTAAATTTATTAAAAAGAGCTTCATAAAATTTTTGGGGATGAAGATCCTGCTATAAAGACAAAGATGTTAAAATATAGAATATTTAGAAGAATATATCATTGATATAAGAAGATTAAAATATTTTTATTCTTCTTATAATCATGATTTTTTAAATAGAAAATAATTATTTCTTTCAAATTAATCTATATTTTGTCCATGGGTTTTGTATAGTTATTTCAAATGAATTTATAGTTTGTCCGTGGATCTTGGATTTATGGTGATTGTCCTTGATTTGGAGTCACTTATGGGTTCAATTCCCTGGGCTAATTCCCTTGGCCAATTAGAGTGATATATTGAACATGATGAAGATATAGTCTAAAGAAACTTAAAAAATAATAATAATAATCTATATTTTATTAAATAATTTAGTTACATTTATCTAGATTAACATTTTATTAATTTAATAAATATAATAAATAAATAAATATTAAATATCACATTTAAAAATAATTTAAAAAGTAAATATTAATTCAGAATTTAAAATTATCCACTTATTAATTAAAACAAATATATAAAAGGTTTGTGTCAAAATTTTGAAACTAGTATAACATATCAGTTAATCATTAAAGAAAAAGATGAGAGGGGTTTAAATTTTCAAAACTCTTTACAATATGTTGTACAAAATTATGTTTTCTTGGAAAACATATACATATATGTGTCATCTATCGAGGTGACAAATTTGCTTAGATGCTCAAAAATAGTGAGAGTCCAATAAGAGTATTTGAATCTTATTTTTTATGGTGGAAATGGATTCACACTATTAAAAACTCGTGGGATACCCAACATATTGAAGTTTGACAAATGTTACCTGGATTTATATAAATTTATACAAGATCTTATCAATATGCAGCATTTTATCAAAAATTTGAGAGAATTTCCATGATTTTCTAGGAAAATTTAAAGCCTGATTAGACTAAGAATATACATACATTTTCAAAGAAGATAACCATCATTACTAGTTGCACTGGCCTGAAGTTCTTCATTTATGTCGGTTGCATTGGGTATGACGTTTACATTTTTTTCCTCTGCTTAATATTTGCAATTTTATTTTTGAGTCTTTGAATTTATCAGCGATGGGTGCACTGTCATTTCGCACACATTCTTACATTTTTCCATGAGTATTTATGAATATATTATTGCCTCCCTACATCGACGTTATAGCACCTGGGGATTGAACTTGAAACCTCTCCCCCTATAATAAATGGGTTTATTGCAGAATAAATGGGTTTACAGGTTGAGGGAAGAAGATGGAGGAAAACAAATGTACAAAGATAGACTTGTGATGAAGGGGTTTGCACAAAAGAAAGGTATTTATTTTAATGAAATATTTTCTCTTATTGTTAAGATGAATTCAATCATAACTATTTTAAGTGTTGTAGCAGCAGAAGATTTACATCTTGAATAGTTAGATGTAAAGACAACATTTCTCCATGGAGATTTATAGCAAGAGATCTATATGGAGCAAGGAGAAGGATATGAGGTCAAAGGGAAAGAAGAAATAGTGTGCAAGTTAAATAAGAGCTTGTATGGCTTAAAACAGGCTCCAAGGCAGTGGTATCTAAAATTTAATAGGTTTATGTCTGAACAAGGTTATACTAGATGTCACTCTGATCATTGTGTTTATCTTAAAAACCAAAATGATGGCAGCTATATTATATTGTTATTGTATGTAGATAATATTCTTGTTGTAGGGTCTAACATTCAGGAAATAAATTTTCTCAAAAGAAAATTGGAAAATTTATTTTCAATGAAGGATTTGGGAGCTGCAAAACAAATCCTTGGTATGAGAATAACTAGAGACAAGATAAATCGCAAACTAACACTGTCCCAGAATGAGTACATACAAAAAGTGTTGAAAATATTTAATATGCAGAATGCAAAACCAATTAGTACACATTTTTCTAACCATTTCAAATTTAGTAAGGAGATGAGCCCCAAGACCCAAGACGAAATGGAATATATGTCTAAAGTTCCATATGCATTAGCACTTCGAAGCTTAATGTATTCAATGGTCTACACAAGGCCTGATATTGCACATGCAATGGGAGTTGAAATCCGGTACATGAAAAGTCCAGGAAAAGAACATTGGATGGAGGTAAAATGGATTCTCAGATATTTGAGAGGCACCACAAATCAAGCACTATGCTTTGGTGGTTCAAATATTTCTCTATAGGGATATGTTGATTCAGATATAGCAGGTGACAAAGATAACATGAGGAGCACTATAGGGTATGTATTTACTGTAGGTGGAACAACTGTCAGTTGGGTTTCAAAAATCCAAAGTGTTTTTTCACTTTCAAGAACAGAAGTAGAGTATGTTGCTGCTACAAAGTCTAGTCAAGAAATTATTTGGTTACAAAGGTTTATGGATGAATTGGGTAAGAAGCATGATATGGGCACGTTATATAATGATAGCCAAAGTGCCATTCATATTGCAAATAACTCACCATTTCATTATAGGACTAAACACATACAGTTCAAGTACCATTTCATACAGTTAGTATTGGAAGATGGACAGTTGAAGCTAGAAAAGATACACACTAGCCATAATCCTGCAACTATGCTAACAAAAGTTGTAACCAGGGAGAAACTCATAATATGCTCAGTTTTAATTGGTCTTGAAGATTGATGATGAAGATGAGAAACAACCAGGTCCAAAGAGGAGTCATTCCAGCAAATGAAGCATCGATGAATTTGCTACAATCAATCTCCAGGTGGGAGATTGTTGGGTGTGGAGCCTGATTATCTTTTTTATTTTGTATCACAGCGTTGGACCCCTCTACCTTAATGGGGTGGCAACGCTACCCATAATTAAACGTTGCTTGGGGGGTCCAGGGGGACGACTGAAAATTTATGGAGCCCCTCTCTGCTGGGGGGTTTTGAGGGCAATGCCCCTGAAGCTAAGAATATATGTAAAATTACCTTATAAAATACAGTAATTTCTAGTCAATCTAGGTCGTTCATTAGGCAGATGATCTAACGGTAGAAGTTATGTTTAGTTTAGGGTTTTTTTTCCCTAGAAACCAACCACTTGATTTTATGAGGGTTTTATATTGTGGATGTGTATTGTATGTGTATTCTCAGAGTGAGAAACAGATAAGGAGACTGTGAGAGAGAACAGAGGATATTACAATGTATCTGTTGTAGGTTGTGTCTCTTCATTTTTTTGGATAATAGAAAGGAAGGCCTGGCTATTCGAGGTGAACGTAGCTCATACTGGGCGAACCATGTATATGTGTGTCACTATGGTTTTATGTGTTTTGTGTGCTTGGGTTTTATGCATATTTCACATGTTGCGTTTCTCTGTAATATATAATTTCCTAGCATATATATTCCACCTCAAAAAATTCCATTAAAAAAGAGATATATCTAGATCTTGATTTATTTTAAATTTTTAAATTTTTAGGTTTTTTGAGATTTTCTTTCCGAGCCATTCTTAAGTGATGTGCCAAATCCAACAGCAGAAGTATTCAATTTTTCACTTAAATATGGGTGAAAATGTGAAGTTGGGTTACACATTTTTCCCTTTTTTGGGAAAAAGAAATCATTTTTTTCTGTTCTTCCACATTCTGCAAACCAAAACAATTTTTCTGTTTAGAATTTCATTTTGTGATATAAATAAAAGTTGTCAGAAATTTTATTAATTTTCTATTACTTATTTTTTGGAATTTTTTTATAAACATTTGATATGTCAACTTACCATTTCTTTTAGTGTTTGTTTTTTAACAATCAAAGGATTCATAAGAATTCATGTTAATACGCATTGTTGTATTCTTTGAAACTTTGTGTTTTTGAGAAACAAAATGTGTTACAACAATATAGACAGAGCCTACCTTGATTTTGTTATATTTATAAAGCCAACTGATGCATATCATAATTATTAAAAAAAATTCAACTGGTCCAATATGAAAAAACTACATGTTTTGAATATGTTTCATGACACACAAAACTTAACATATAAGTTATAAAGTAAAAATATAAAACTACCCATTATAGATGAAAGACCAATGTAATGCACCATAATTTTCTCAATTTTTTTTATAGTGTATTTTCAAAGATACATAATTATGATTTCACTGAATCATAATGACCTTCAGAAATTGTTTGCACCCATTTTATTACAAAATTAATTAGAATTGGTAAATATTTATGAAATTCCATAAAATGTATATTTCCTCAAAGTAGATTGAATTCTAAAAATGCTTGTCTTCATTTCAAAGGTTAATTCAGAATGTTTCATTCAGTTTAATCAGTTCAAAGTTGAAGATATGTATTCAGAGCTTGGCTCTAGGTAATTGCAGACGCGTTAGTTTGGCCAAACTCTTAAAAAAAGTTCAGTGGAATTGTTTTTTGCGTCGACGGCCCGTCAAGTCTAACGACGTAAAAGTTCGGCTGAAATTTTTATAAAAGTTCAGATGAACTTTTACCTAACTTTTTGTTAGCCAGAAAATACAATGAAACGCCTCCAAAAAAATACTTCGCAGAAATATAAATTGACGTAAAAGCATTCATTATTTTCCCATAATTTTGCACATTTGGCCTGATTTTGCAAAGGTCTTGGTCTGATTTTGCAAATAATTGGTTTGGGTTTAAGCACTTTTCTTGCAGGCACATTCAAAGGACATTTTTGCAAAGGATTTTTTTGGGTTTAAGGAATTTTCTTGGAGGTGCATTCAAAGGACATTTTTGCAAAGGATTTTTTTCACTATAACGACTTTTCTTAAAGGTACATTCAAAAGACATTTCTTGGAGGTATGTGATACATTTTTTGGATTTTTTTGGGCTTTATTTATATTTTATGATATTTTGTCTTTAGAGGATTTGGGCTTAATTTTCATTGTTTTTAGAGGTTTTGGGCTTAACTTTCAAAGGAATCTTTTTAGGCTTAATTTCGAAAGGACTCTTTTTAGGCTTAATATTCAAAGGACATTTTTTGGAGGTATTTTTTAAAGTGATTTTTTTTTAGAGGCTTTTTTGAAGTATTCTTTAAAGTGGATTTTTTTAAGAAGTTGGAATTAATTTTTAATGGACATTTTTTGCAGATATTTTTTGAAGTGACATTTTTTATAGTACGTTTTTTGGGTTGAAGTAAATATTTTATAATGATTTTTTTAAATGAGTTTATGTCCAAATTTTTAAATGAATTTTTTTTCAAGGAATTGGAAGGAAATATTTTGAGTTTCCTTTCATTTTTATAAGACATTTTTTTCTCAGATTTTTTAAAATAAGTCTTTACGATTGAAGTATGTATTTTTTGCAAAATTTTTAAAATGAGTTTTTTTTAAATTAAATCTTTTGTGAATTTTTTTTAAATTGATTTTTTGTCTGAGTTTTTGAAGGAAATTTTTTGAACTTCATGCTCTATTATCATGGGAAATTGAAGGAATTTCATGAGAAAATATGATAAAAAAAGAGACCCTGAGGAACGTGAAGAAGAGACGAGAGAATATCGCAAAAGAAAGATAAAAGCACTCTCAAATATTGAAAGGGAAAATCAACCTTAACTAGAAGTTGAAGCATGTATGTAAATGTAAATATTATGAATTTGATATTTAAAAATTTCGTAGTGTAAAATGTGAAGCTTAATTTTTATATGATGAACTAATTTGAAAAATATTTTGCAATGTAAATAGAGAGAGATATTCGTCAAAAAATTGATGATGAGATACAAAATTTTTAAAGAGAAAGTGAAAGAGATATTGAACCAATGATTGCAGAAGGTGAAAATGTTGAAAGAAATTCAAGTGAAGAAATTGAATCAAAAGGTATATATATATATATATATATATATGTTGAACACATGCACGTAATATTGAAATTATAAATATTTATTAATTTAATTTTTTATTGAATATGTAAACTTATTATGTAGTATTCATTCGAATATGTGTAGACGAAATCAATGTCAATGATGAGATGTTAGAAAATGTTGACACTCAAACATATGAAGATAAAATAGCTAACCATGTTATGCGATACTTGTTAAATGATTTTTTGATACATACTTCATAAAGGAAAATGTGACAGTTCAAGCCCAAATGTTGAAAGGTCTCCTATCATTAAGGAAATTAAAAGAAGCTAGGAATTTATTGGGTATTCGAAAATCAACAAAAGATTAAAAAAATAAAGGAAAATGTGATACAAAATATAAACACTGCTATAAATTCAATTAGAAGATCTAGACAGAAAAACGTTTCAGTTGTACGTAGAGAAATACATATGACAGTGGTTTCATCAAGTACTAAAAAGAATTGCATGGTAAATTCTATGGCACGAGCATTACGAACCTCAATTTTTTTTTTTTCACAAACATCGAAAATTTCGGTTACAAATATATGTAAATGATTAACTCACTTGTTGGAGAGATATTTGTAGGCAACCATACAAAGGTAGACTTGGAGAAAATGTTAAAAAAATAATATATGAATATTGGAATAAAAATTCATGTGTTTCACCAAATGCAAGGGATGTGCTGTGAAGAAGAATAACATGAAATCAGTACGAACAACATGAAAAACATTTCTTAGAAACCACTCAGATAGAGTTGTTCAACAAGGTCAAAGAAGAGAATCATGAAATTCATGTCTCGATCAATGCTTTTGTTCAACAAAACCATGGTATCTAAAACCTATCAACGTACGTGACACTTGTTGTTGTTATTATCATATGGAATTTGAGTTATATTATGACACATTCCTCAATTTTGGTAGAAAATTTTGGAAAGACTCACCTCCTCCTTCCACTATCCATGATTTCATATCCCAAATTCTATGTGAAAGAGAAAGAGATGAATTGTTTTACGAAAAGAAATGTGTTGGTGATAAAAAAATGTGATTATTGTGGAAATTTGACTAAATTTCAAAATAAATATCGTACTGATATAAATGGTCAATCATTCTCCAACATGAAAGTGAAACGAAAGAGATATGAATATATCCATACATCAATTCAAGCTTCAAATAGTGCTAAAATAGTTGAATTACAAGAAGAACAAATTTTTGTGATAGATTTTTTGAGAAAGTTTGAGGCAGAAATTTATAAATACACCAAGCATTCCCATAGAGCTCAATGGAAAAACTTGAAATTCAAAAAATCCCCTGAATTTTTTCCACCAGGGTCCATTTTGTCAGTTTGCAGAAAACTACGTATTTGTTCCACAAAAATAAATTCAGAGTGAATACTATCATTCTGACCAAGTCTCCATTCTCGTTCACATTCTATATAGTCATGCTGAACAAAACGTCGATCATATAGAAATCACCAGTGAAAATCAACACATTATTAAGGAATATCACTTTATATCAGTGACAATCATACACATGATACATATTTTGTAGAACGCTCTTTTGGAAAGATTTATGACTCCTTGAAAAGTCATGGAATAAAATTCAATGAACATTGGATATGGTACGATGGATGAGCAGGTCAATTCAAATCTTCATGATCATTCTTTTGGTTGTGTTGTCTTCATAAGAAAACCTACATTAAACATTGTTGGAATTTCTTTGAGACTTCCCATGGAAAAGGAGAACATGATGGTGCAGGGCATGCATAAAATGAGCACTTCGAAGATATCAAATGAACCCCTTTGCAAACCAACCTGTGGATGTTAAAGAAGATGTTCAATGGTGCATCGCTTCTCTAAGCCATGAAACTAACCGATCAAGGGAAGTGGGAATGTACATTCAATTTAATTTTTATTGGATATCTAATTTTAAACAATGTACATTTATCACGATGATTATCTTTGATGGTATTTTGATAGCATATTTCCATGCCTCTTTGAATTTTCCATATATAGGTTTTTTTGGCATATTTGGATCGAAGATGTCTATAGATCAATTAGAAATGAAGTCTAAACACTGAAAGGGACTCAATCATTGCATTCAATTAAAACAAAGTTGTCCACAAATGTGTTTTCATTGGATAAAATAAAATATTATTCTTTTTGTCATATTTTCATAGACAACACAGAATCCAATGACGTTTGTGAAAACAAAATGTATGTAAAATATTGGAAACATATAGAGCTAAATACAAAGCGGAAAATGTCCATTGCAATTTTTGAAGAAATGCAATCAGAGGAGACTACAATATCATCTGATGGTGATCAAGTTTCTAATCTTGTTAAGGAAGGTAACATTTTAATTGCTTTCAAATGATAGAGATCTAGAAATAAATTTTAATACATAAGTTTGTTAAGTTTGTTTTATTGTGGAGGAGATGTTTTTGTTGTAATTTCACCTACTAAAAATTATGAAAATATGAAGTATTATTTGATCCGTTGCACTGAACAAAAAATTAAATTATTAGAAAATTATAATGATCACAAGTTTCCATATGAAAGAGGATCTATTATACTGAAAGGTTATTTTTTCAAACAAACTAATCAAAGTGGGGATTTTATTTACTTTGAAGACTATGAAACTGATATCATAATTTTTCAATATAGTCACTTGGTGTGTGCAACACGCATAAAGTTGATAGAGGTTCAATCAAAGAAAAAAATGAAAATTAAGAAATGGAAAATATCAAAATCTAATCGTGAATGGATCATTGAAGATGGCATTCCATTGGAATTTTTTTGATTGAACTGCCAAACAATTTCTTCTCTTTGAATTCATGTTTTAGAACTTCCATAACTTAACTAAAAATTTAGTTGCCTTGTTATGTTATATGTGCAAGTGTTTGCACATGTACATTATTTTGGTACATGCACACTAGTATCAACTGAAAGTAGCTTTTCTATATGCATTGATGAAAAATGTTACAAGTACTCGATATATATGTTCTAGAAGTATTGTATATATATATATATATATATATATATAGATGTTCTAGAATCCAATTAAAACTGAAAGTATTTTTCTATTTGCATTAATGAAAAATGTTGGAAATACTGGATATATATGTTTTATAATGCAAGCAACTGTTCAAGTAGTTTTACTATGTGAATTGATGAAAAATGTTTCACGTACTGAAAATATATGTTCTAGAATGAAATTGACTGAAATTAGCTAAATTGTATTGGCATCGATGAAAATTTTTGAAGTACTAGATATATATGTTCTAGAATGCAATTAACTATTCAAGTAGATTTTTTATGTGCATTGATGAAAAATGTTGGATGTACTCGATATATATGTGAACTAGAATGGAATTAATTGAAAGTAGCTTTTCTATACATGCATTGATGAAAAATGTTGCACGTACTCGATATATATACATTATAGAATGCATTTTTAAAATTTTATGATTGTTTGACACATCTAACAAAACCTAGAATCTTATAAATCATTATAGATCACAAGTAGTTCAACTATCCAATAAAAAAATTTGACATTATACCACATGCCAAATGTAGATCAGCCATACAAAACTTAAGTTTTAATTTAACAAAACATTATAGATCACAAAATTACTTCACATGCCAAATGTAGTTCAACCATACAAAAATTGAGTTTTTCAAAAGAAGAACATTAATATAGATCACAACATTACTTCACATGCCAAATGTACTTCTTGACCACCCAAAAATTAAGTTTCAAAAACAAAACAAATTGTAACACAACATTAATTCACATGCTAAATGTAGTTCAACCATCCAAAAATTGAGTTATAAAAACAAAACATTATAGATCACAAGTATCAAAACTTGAGTTTTAAAAACAAAACATTATAGATCACAAGTATGAAGTATCAAGTAACATTACTTCACATGCCAATTGTAGTTCAACCATAACACTTTAAAAACAAAACGAATTATTTAACGCAACATTACTTCACATCACATGCCAAATGTAGTTCAACCATCCAGAACTTGAGTTTTAAAAACAAAAAAAATTATATATAACACTGTAACATTACTTCACATGCTAAGCGTAGTTCAACCATCCAAAACTTAATTTTTAAAAAAATTATATATCACATTCACAAGTACCAAATGTAGTTCACTTAAAATATGTCCAAAATTTGTAGATCTCACAATTATCAAGTATCAAGTTATATATGATTGCATCTAGATAAGACTATATATAAAGAAAATAAATTTAAGACTAAATCTATTGAAAATATAATGTTTCACGTGTGCATGTGCATCATCCATCAAATACATATGGATGTACTATCTTTCCCAACAAATTCACAATCTTCGATCTATCCTGTGAAGCATGGGGAACCTATAAACAATGTGTACAAACATTAAAATTTGATATATTAAAATTGAGTGATAATATATAAAACTTCGTGTAAAAAACAAAATGTAAAGAAAAATCATGCAATACCTCATGAGGTTTCCATTCCATCTGTTGTGTGTCCACTACAACTTCCCCCATGAGGACATCTCCAACAGTAAGTTGTACAATATACCTGCACAGTTATATATATATTAAAAACTTTCAAATGAAAATTCATATATAAACTTATTTTCAATAACATTAAAAAAAAAGTTAGACAACTTGTTAAAATGGTTGAAATGGTGTGGATGTTCCTATCTCCATCACTAGAATCCGTGGAGAAAATAAATCCTCTATAGAAACCTAAAATTCAAAAAAATTAAAATAACTCAAAATCTCTACATCTCAATTTATAATAAAACTTTTAAACTTCAATTTATAACTTATAAATTAAACACACACACACACACACACACACACACAGATATATATATATATATATATATATATATATATATATATATATATATATATATATATATATATATATATATATATATATATATATATATATATTTATTTATTTATTTAATTTTTTTTAAGTGACAAATTCAATACTTGTGCTGGTGGATTTGGCACATCTCCTAAGAGTGGTTCAGAAAGAAAATATCCAAAAACCTAAAATTCAAAAATAGCTCAAGATATAGATATATATCTCATTTTTTAATGGAAATTTTTGAGGTGGAATATATAACTCTAAAACAAAAATTTTAGAAGTGAAAAATTGTCCATACTTGTGATTGTGAATTAGGAACATCTTCTAAGGAAGTAGAAGGTACATCTCCCAAAGAAGAATAAGGTACCTCCATCCCAAAAACATCGAACGGAATTAGAATCTATTAAAACATTTTATTATATATAGGTACATGTACATGTGTGCACAATTTTTTATTTTAAAAATATCTGATCATGTTTCGATATATAAAATAATATATAAAAAATAATTGTATATCATCATGTTCACCCTAAAAACACTAACATTTTCCAACATATCATGATGGTGAGAACCATCTTTATTGTATGATTGATGGTGAGACCGATCCTGATTGTTTGAACCAGAGGCTCCCATTGTGATATGAACATATTCTTCATTCATTAAGCATGACAACTATAAATGGTGTTAACATATAATGATACATCTTTGTTACATTAATCTCTACAAAAAAATGTATGTATGCATCTATTTATTAAAAATTTTACATGTGTTAAAATAATTTAACCCTAACCATTAACACATACCATTCCCATGCCCTCTTCTTCATGAACAATTCAGTCCTGCCAGCCATTGCAACAATTATTTGCATATGTTTTGAGATCTTCAACATTCATGTTGTCGATATCTTCATATGTATAATACAAAAAATTAGCACCTGCATTCTCAAGTGCTCTTTGTTGATTTAGACAAACATTGACTCCACCCAATCCACTATGAACATGGCATCCCTTGCTTCTCAACTAATATGAGAAGTGGTTTCCATCTCAGACTGCAAAATTTCGACATGAAAACATCGACTAACCAATGGTGGCTCAGGGTGAGGCAACTCAACATCTCACCTAGCACCCCTACAATCATGCAATCAACCTTTCCCATGACCAAAAAATTCAGAGGGAAGGTCATTTTAATTAGTTTTCATTTCCCAAAAAAAAAAATGCATAAAACAATTTTGCAAAATAAATGGAACCTCGTCATTCCATGGAAGTCTTGCATAGGCCGCAAGGTGTTTATCATACAAATAGTGAGCTATATTAGGTTTCTTGAAATATTTCACCTTCAATATCTTTCCTCTCGACCCTTATTTGAAATTAACCATACACTAGTACAAAATGGCTAATTTGTTACTAAAAAGACGACTAAAATTTGCATATAAATGACTATTTTTCGGTCGGTGACCAATAGTAGCTAATTTACAATATCTTATAACGCGACCAACTTTTGGTCGTTTTTAGCTTAGTCATTAATTGGTTATCTCAATTTTGTTATCTAGTTGTATATTTGGTCATTGATTTGGTCATTGATTTGGTCATTGATTTAGTCACTGATTTGGTCACTAATTTAGTCATTCATTTGGTCTTTCATTTTGTCATTGATTTAGTCATTCATTTAGTCATTCATTTGGTCACTGATTTAGTCATTATTTTAGTCATTGATTTGGTCTTTTATTTGGTCATTAAATGTCACAATTAATGACCAAATATACAACAAAATATATTACTATATGATCACTCGAGAAAACCAATTAATGACCAAAGAACTATGACCAACATGTTGGTCGTGTTATAAGATACTGTAAATTAGCTACTAATAGTCATATATATGCAAATTTTAGTCATCGTTTGAAACCAATTAATGACTGAAGAAATATGACTAAATTTTAGTCGTGTTATAAGATACTGTAAATTAGCTACTAATAGTCACATATATGCAAAATTTAGTCGTCATTTGTAGTCACAAATTTATCATTTGCAGTAGCCATTTATTCATTATATAATGACTAATTTAGTAGTTTATATTCATTTCATTTACTTTCATTAATAATCATTATAAATGACTAATTTAGTCGTATATTCATTTTATTTGTGTTCATTATTAATCAACATAAATTAATTTATATGATTTAAAAAATGTCATACAATGTGCATGTTCATCTAATATGAAAACACAAAGTCACATATTTTAATTACAATACTAAACAACATCAAGTGCAACTATAAATAATTTCAACCACATAAATTATATTATATGAAATGTTAAAATATTACAATATGAGTTTCAAACTTTATATTAGTTGGACTACAATTTACACATGAAATGATGTTTCATCACTTCAAAACATTATCGTTGTGTTGTCAAGGCATTACAGGTGAATTCACCAACTCTGAAGACTTGATCATCAGTCTTTATATGTGTGTCTTATCCGAGATATTGGTTCAAAGGGTATCACCAGACCAGTTCTCCTCTCTCTTTTTTCATTTGTCGCTCCAATGTTATTGCTCTTCTCTTTTTTCAATTCATGCTTCTTACCATCAATACCAATTTCATTTTCTGAACACAAAAGAAAATACAATGCGCTGTAAGAAATGAAAGACAATGAACACTAGAATATAACATAAATTAGACTATAAATAGTTTATACAACATATACCTTAACATCAACAATGTCAAAGCAATTTTCTTTCAACATCAATTTCTGCAAAATAAATGTCACGTTATTCTTTTCCATTTCTCAACATGCTACATACGATAAATTGAAAATCACATAAAACCAAGAGCAAACCCTTTTCTAACCAAAATAAACAAACAAACAATGCCTCTAATAAAACTTCATTATAATATTAGCAAATGAAAAGAGAGCTAGTGGACCATTTGTGTTGTTTGACTTTGCCTATTTTTTTTTATAAAGTGCTCGAGCTTCAGGAACCAACAAATGTGAGCACAGCTAAAAACTAACCAACCATTCACTTGTCAACATGAGAGATCACAAATAAACTACAAAATTGATCAGGCATTAAAATTGTGAGCAGACTACCTTGAAATTTTCTTCTTGAGAAATACCTCAAAATCCCCTCGTTTCTAATAAGATTCCTAGCTATGTACCTCCATCCTTGATTTCCCTTGTTGTATCTTGAATAAAGAATATCCCTTCAACAACCAATTTTGAGAGAATCCTACCAAGTAACTCAAGAGCCTTGTGCGCATCAATAGTAGCATCCTCCAATGAAAATAGTACAATCTCCAACCTAGAAACATCAAAATTATATATAGTTATAATGTTGAAGAGTGTAACTAGGTAGGTCTTCCTTATAATGACTATGTAATTATGTACTTATGTAAATATGAAGTCAATAATAATAAAATGAAATTTTGGTTTACTTGCTTCATGGGTTTCATGAGCAAGATTCTTAGTATAGGTCTATAGACTTCTTCTTGATGTCTATTAGGTACATAAGTGTAATTAAGAGTCATGTAAAAGGCGTGAAGAATAGCCTCAAAGACGTTGCAGAAGAATGGCTTACAAACGTTGAAGATATGCCTATGAAGTTGGCCTACAAACAAATGTTAAAGTCAGCCTACTTAATGGCTATAAGGTCGGCTTAATTACTTGGCTAGAACTACTATATATACCCTACATATGCTACGGTTAAGAGAACATATCTGCGGATGATACGGAGGTTATACAACGTGCAAAAGAAGAAAATTTTGTGGATTCTACTGAGGCAATACAACATAAAGAAGGGAGCAAAGATTAAGTTAACGTCTGGGGTAGAACACATTAAAAGAAAGAACAGATTTGCAGATCTGTCTCTGAGGTACTGCAGATATTTAAGTAAAAATTACAGTCATGTTTGAAGTTAACAAAAGGTGGAAGAAAGAACAGGAATTACGTATTAGTTTGAAGGTATAACAAATAAGATCTAAGGACGAGATTGTCTACGTATAAGTCTGAAGGTGACAACGTTTGAAAGATAGAAAATACAAGAACAGTTTTGATTGCAGACTGCAGACTTATCTAAAGGAAGCACTGAATGATACACCTTCCAAGGTAACTGAAGGACGTATTCTACAGAAGCAGCTAAAGGTTAGTAATTGTTGAAGTAACTGGAAGATTGAGATATTGACAAAAGGATATGATTAAGTTATCTCTGAGGAAAGAATTGTAAAAGTCAGAAACCTCAAGTAAGGAAGGTAAATCAGAGATTTACCTTCCTAACTTATTGCAAAATACTCAGTTACAAGAAAGATCAATTTTGTCTCTGCATTTGTATAAGCACTTTGATAATTGACTTGATGAAAGATTAACTCAGCAAGCTCACAAGTAGTTATCAAGAAGATAATTTGTATTAATCTATAGCCCTTAAATTCTTAACATGGTATCAGAGCTAGGTTATGATCAAAGGCAGTTTGAAAGGACTCGAAACATTCTAAAAGGACCTATGTCAAAAGGGCTCAAATCATAGTAAGACAGTCCAATAATTAAACTAAGTGCAAGTTCACAAGAAAGGTCAATCTCAATGACATCACAATGTTGAAATTACCTCTGCCTCAATTCAATACTACTCTTATAAGATTATTTCGATACCACAGCAGTGAGGAGAATGAGTTATAAAGGTGTATTTACAGTTAAGGCTCGGTGTGACAAAAAGATATCAGTATAATCCGTATTATAGTGAAGATATTCAGTGTTATAATCACAGGTCAACTACAGTCTCGGTATAACCAATCACATGATGAGTATGACACTACAATTTGGAACTACCACAGTAAAAAATATATCATTGTTTCGTGCTACCACAGTGAGAAAGGTCTCACTGGTTCAGTGCCATCACAGCTTGATGAGAAGTATGCCATTTCAGTTTGATGGTATCATGACATAAGGTCTCATAGAAATGGTCAACAGAAGTTAGAGACATGTACAGTGAATTATTTACAATCGAAGTACAAAATAAGGTCAAAATAGTAATACGTATACACAGCGAAATAGAACATTTGAGGATCTCGGAATAGCTGCTTACATTGAGTTTGAAAGAATCAGAATTCTTTCCTATGAAGTTGACAGTGCAAGAACCAACTAAAAGAAAGAACTAGTTTGAAGGTATAACAAATAATATCTAAGGACAAGATTGTCTACGTATAAGTCTGAAGGTGACATCGTTTGAAAGATAGTAAATACAAGAACAGTTTTGATTGCAGACCTATCTAAAGGAAGAACTAAATGATACAACTTCCAAGGTAACTAAAGGACGTATTCTACAGAAGCAGCTAAAGGTTAGTAATTGCTGAAGTAACTGAAAGATTGAGATATTGACTAAAGGATATGATTAAGTTATCTCTGAAGAAAGAATTGTAAAAGTCAGAAACCTCAAGTAAGGAAGGTAAATCAAAGATTTACCTTCCTAACTATATTGCAAAATACTCTTTTACAAGAAAGATCAATTTTGTCTCTACATTTGTATAAGCACTTTGATAATTGACTTGATGAAGGATTAACTCAGCAAGCTCACAAGTAGTTATCAAGAAGAGAATTTGTATTAATCTATATCCCTTAAATTCTCAACATATAATTCATAATCGCACATGACCATAGACTGTAGCAGTCTTGAAATAAACTCGAACTTGAATAAGAACAAACACAAAATTTCAATTTTGTGGTTTATATGATATCCATTTGATAATAGCTCACTCAGCATCCATGTTTCAGGCAGTATTTGGTGTCTTTTTATGTGGAAAATTTTCCAATGGGGCTAGATGTTTCGACCTTTTTTGTTTGGATCTAAGCTTAATATGAATATGTATTGGATTTTTGTTTTAAATGAAAACATAGGTTCTTATTTTTCCTTTTCTATTTTTCTCCCTTTACATAATACATATATATGTTGTGAATTTGCGTAATCTTAAACAAAATAAACAATCATGTTAATATGTTTTAACATATTGCAATTTTAAAATTTATAGCTAGAGTTTTGGAGGAAGCATGAGAACAGTCTTATTCACATTGTTAGGATCCAGACAGAAATAAACAATATATAGTCAAATAGAGCTATCAAATACCCCTACTTAGACAGAGAGACCTACAGGTAAGAAAAAGGTTGTGGGATAACATTTGACAATCCAAATCATTGCCTTTACATGGCACACGCCATGATAAGATTCTAACCCATAATAATCTTGAGAAGAGAGGCTTTCATGGGCTGAAGAGACGTTGTGAAGATGCTCAACCATCTGTTGATACAAGCAAGACTAATAGATACATGAGCTTATACTTACATAAAGGAGAATATATGAATGGAGATTGCAGAACAGTGTATCATAAATTTTGCAAAGGCATTGTTGCGTATTTGTTGAAAAAATCAGCTTTTTGGAAGTTTACTTTTATCATTGTTTGGACTTGTGAGGATATAGTCAGTAGAGAAGGAACCATATGGAGGTGTCACCATTTCAGTCAGGGAAACCCTGCAAACCAAGATGGGGCTACCTACTTGAGGGGAAAATAATATAATCAATGTTGGAACTTGAAGGAGGTAATGGACAGAGTCTACACAAAAGGGACGCAGAAATGTTATAATATGGAATAAATGACTGGTAAACCAGAGTCTTCGCTTTTAAGTTTGTACACAATCCTTGAAGTGTGGATATGTCTAAAATTTGACAGAGCAGCCAATAATAAGCTACCTAGGTAAGGATAGAGGAGTTCTTGAGGATGAGAGGGGAAGTTAGACTCACCTATGCTTTAGGAATAGGTCAAGCTACTACATAATATCTCACAAAATTGTACAGTGGATAAGGTTTAGCCAGGTGATTTAAATTATAGCAAATATTTTTTGGGTCATGGAAGTTTCATATTTTAGGTATGGACCAGTTTTGGGATGGCGGTTTCTGAAGTATAGTTTACATATATTCCTGAAATTGCAGGTTTGTAGACCCACTAATATAATAACCAGTTTTATATAAAAATAAAACTTCTTTCTATTTTTTCCTTTAAAGAACAGCATAGGATTTCCGATTTCTAGAGTTTGGATATGTTTGGGATTGTGGCTAGCTAGGAATCAAATGATTTAGAGGATACATAAATTTTATACTTTCAGGTGGTCCATCAAATAAGAGCTTTATCCTTGGAATACAATAGGCCAATTGGGGATGGACTGATGGATGAAGGGGGCGAACTGATGGACAAAGAATTTTTGGGATTTTCAAATGAATCATCTGAGGGTCTTCCAATCTGGTCCTGCCCTAGTGTGCTAGGTCTACCTAAACAGCTCACCAGTATTCAAGACAGTTTTGTACCCTGGGGCAGTGGGTTTGCAGCAGGTGATGTCAGAAGAGGATACCTTTTCATCCATACAATGCTTGGGTGGTTGTATCTAAGGCAGCTCCCAATCTGGTTCCTTTACTCATGCGTGTGTGGAGCTCAGAGACACAACTATCCAGAAGTCCAAGTGTATTGAAGGCTCGTGTTCACAGGTTACTCATCCCTTAGGTTTTAGAAAGGTATCCAGCAATCTCTCTTTGGATTGTGGTAGGGTTTCGGAATTCTACAAGTGGATTCATGTCTGGATTTCATGATAAGTAGTAATTACCATGGGTTTACCAGTGATCAACCGACGGCGGCAAATTTGGATCCTAGTCTCCACTTGGAGAGGGGTAGTTAAGTTATGAATCCTGTATCAGATGGTCGGGTGAATGGGTTTTGGCAGAGCCGAAAGTGTGTCGAGAGGAGAAAGGATCCAGTAAACTTGGGTGTTGGCAAAAGTTTTAAAGATGGATGGAATTTTAGATATGGTGGGATCAGCAATCGTTGGGAAGTTTCAGCGAAGGAGAAAGGCGGAGAAGATTCTAAAGTAGTGGTTGGTGGGAAAATTGGTGCCGTTCTTGGACTATCTACCAAATTGTTTTGCGCTAACTCAAGAATGATTGGCTTTTGTACTTTTATCTCACCAAGTTGCAAAGAAGGTTCTAAATAGTCAGTCGAAATGGGGCTTCCAACCATTACTCTTCAAACATTAGTCACCTGTGTTTTATGCAAAGATGAAAAGAATGGACTGTGTTCCAATCTGGGTAAATTAACCAAGTATTCCTGTAACCTTTTGGCCCAATGATGTCTTCAGGGAAA
Organism: Pinus albicaulis; assembly: GCA_034641835.2. NCBI lineage: Eukaryota > Viridiplantae > Streptophyta > Pinopsida > Pinales > Pinaceae > Pinus > Pinus albicaulis. The sequence continues at coordinate 353,393,460 of CM076582.1, forward strand.
TCAGAAACTCCCTTGGCATTTTTATAAGCAGATCTATCCTTCAGGAGTACAGTAGTTATGAATATGGCTTACATATTAGTGGGTGTGGATTTAAGGGAGGGCTTGGCAGAGGAAATTTCTCTAAAAAAGGTAACCTATAGTTTGAATAAATTATGGAATATGAAGGCATTCATTTTCATCACATGAGATGCCATTCCTATTGCCAACTTGCAGTGGAATGAAGCATGCCTAACTAGAAACAGAATTGGCCCTGAAAAGAGTCTCAAGCTGAGGATTCTAGAGAAAAGTTGGAAAAGGTAGACACCAAGTAAAAAGGGGTAGACTCGGACTTCTTTAATGGACACAGGCTCTGATGGTGTTGTGGAGGGTGTATAGGAAAAACTTCAGTTGCCATTGACTCCCTTGGAGTGTCCACAAAAAGTAGTCAAGTTGGAGACTAAGCATACTCCATAGAAATATCCACAGTTTAAGCTCATAGAAGTAGGATATCCAATTAAAGAACTTACTAATTTAGTATGTCCCCAACCCAAAGGCCTCCTTGAATTTAATTTTTGATGAATCTTCTTTTCAGTTTTTAATATCAAAATTATTTGATTGGCCTGATAAGGAACCCACTTCTTCCATTAATACTGTGAACTTGAGTGATGATAAGGAGTTCATGTCCATATATGAGGATAAAATGTTGATGCCTGAAAATATAATCTCCATCCTATAAAAAGAGGTTTTTATTTTCGTTAATGATGTTGAAGGTGGCTTAGCATTTGTGGATGAAAAAAGCTCACTAAATTAGTATTAAGGGAAAAAAATCCTGTATGTCATTAGCACAAAAACACACTTGTAATGAGATATTGTTTGGTAGTAAATAACTGTTGCTGGAAGGAGTTCCAAAAGGAACAAATGCCCTGTTAGTCAGTTTTAAATTATTGCCCTAACCCTAAACAAGGATTTATTCAATCCCTCAAAAAAATTGTTCTTAAGGGGCTAGTTAATATGCACACACCAGATGTTATGCGCTACATTGAACTATTAATGTATGGGGTAGAATCGTAAGTGACTTGGAATGGCTTTTTATGGGATGGCAATTTACGTTTATTGATGCTAGGGAGGTGGGAGGACTAATCTTTGGGTGGAGAAAACAGTCCTTCACCTACTCTAATTGTTGGTCATTCTCTTCAGATTTGGGTGCTAACTATACTGCCAAGACCTGCCAAGAGAAATTTCTCTCCTGAACATATATGGCCCATATACTGACAAAGTTGAGTGTTGGGACAGAGTCTTCCACCGGGGATGGCTCAACCAAGGTTTGACAATTTTGGGTGGGAATCTCAATTTCTCCTTGGGTGCTTCAGAGATATAGGGACCTGCTCATGGGATTATCTATCAAAGTATAGTTTTGAAAAATAGATGAAGTAGAGCTGATAGATATTGAGGTAATAAAGTTCTCCCCTACATAGAGAAATAAGAGGGCTGGAGTAGATAGAATTGTGAAAAGGCTGGACCATTTTCTTATATCAGACCACTTTTTAGATGAATCTATCAGATCAAATAGTCAGTCTTGTGTGTAGGGGACTCTGGCCACTCCCCTGTAATACTAGAATTGGCTCCTACTAAGAAAAAGGCCCTCGTCCCTTCAACCTAGATCCTGAATGGTTAAGGAGGAGAAATATGTCAAGAAACTAAAGGATGTCTGGATTTCATTTGATGGTTCTTCTCAGGGATCAGCTGCTCTACAATTTGAGTAGAACCTCAAAAGGGCTAAACAGGTCCATTGAGTTGGCAACTTAAAAAATACACAAGGAGAGGTTGCTCTAGGAAGTGGAGGCAAAACTAGATTCCCTGTACACAAGTGATGGTTTTGGTTTCTTAATTGAGTCACAAAATTAGAGGTGAATGAGCTGGAAACAAAGAAGCAATGTTGCGAACTTCAACATCAGGAGACAATCGGAAAGGGTCTAGAAAACCAAAAAATCGTAAAAATCAGGAAAATATCAGTAAAAATTGGCAAAAATTGGCCACGCCAAAAAATCGTGATTTTGAGATAAAATCGGGATGTTATCGAGATGTTTGCAACACTGCAAAGAAGAGGGCTCTGCTTTTGGATAAAGAAAATTCCTGGAGTCTAAAAAGTAGGGCATCGTGGCTACAAGCTTGGGTTGAAAAGTCGTCATTTTTTTCATCATTTGCAACCTAAAGGAAAAAAATACACTGTGGAGGGTAGAAAAATCAGACGGATTACTGGCAACTAGCTTCAAAGATATAGTGCAAGAGGGTGTGAGTTATTTAGGATCTATTTATAAGGGTGAGCAAAGAGCAACAATAGCTTAGGTTTTAAGAATGTCTACATTCTTCCCTAGTTTTGTAAATCCTGAAGACAACCAAAATGTAATGGATTCTTCAAAGTTTTCAAAATATAAGAGCCACAGACCTGATGGGCTGCCTGTGGAATTCTTATGAGGATGTTTTCATTTCATAGAAGAAGACTGGTGGAAAGTTAATGAGAAGTCCATATTCTCTGGAAAAATCCTGGCATCCTATAATGCTACCTTTACTGCACAGTGCACTGATTCCAAAGACTGATAACCCCAGTTCATTTCTAAAATTCAGGCCAACTTCATTCTGTAATTTCATTTATAAAATCATCTCCAAGATAACTTCCTGCAGGTAAAAGGAGATTTTTCCAAATCAGATTTCTGGTGAGCAATTTAGTTTCCTGGAAGTGAGGTCGATCCATGATAATGTGGGGGTGGCACAAGAAGAATTACATTCTATTAAAGTGGAGAAGCTCAAGGCTATGGTGGTGAAGATGGAAATTTCAAAGGCATATGACAGTCAGCTGGCTCTACCTGTGATTAATGATAATACATTTGGAATGCTCTGCACAGATTGTTACATTTGTGATGAATTGTGTCACTTGTGTATCTTTCTCCACTTATTATAAATGGAGCTGCAGCTCAGTTTTTTAGATCTGAAAGTGAGACAGGGATGCCCCCTTTCTCCATTATTATTTCTTATTGTAGCAGAATGCCTTACTGGTGCTTTGAAGGAAACTCTTAGGGTTCAAAATTCTTAGGGAATCAAAGTTATAAATACTTGTACTTTGTCAAATCTTTTTGTTGGTGACATACTTGTCACTAATTTTCTGCGATGACTCTAGGAGGGATGCAGCTAGACTCAAACATATTATAGATCTTTTATGCTTGGCAGCAGGTATGCAGATCGATTTGGACCAGCACCATTTCCTTTTGTGGTATCACTGACGAGGATTAAGTCTTTCTGTCTCCTCTGTTTCCTCATTTCTCCACTATTGTTTCCTATTGTAGCAGATGGCCTTAGTGGGGCTTGAAGGAAGCTCCTAGGGCTGGATATTTTAAAGAAATCAAAGTTGCAAATACTTGTACTTTGCCATATCTTCTTTTTGTTACTAAATTTCTGTGATAGCTCTAAGAGAAGTGCAGATAGACTGAAAGATATTATAGATCTCTTCTGCTTGGCAACAGGGATGTGGAACAATGACAATAAGTACCCGTTCCTTGTGGCATCACTGATAAGGAGCAATTCTTTTATGTCTGCTCTGTTTCCTTATCAACTGTTTGATATGGAGAGTGATATGGAGTACCTGGACTTTATACTTTACCCAAATAAATATCAGGAAACATGTCAGCAATGTCTTATCACAAAAGTGGAGAAAAAATTAAACTTATGGTGCAATCATTGGTTGTCTAGAGGGGGTCATTTGGTCCTGGTCAAAGCAGTGTTAGAGAGCTGGATGTCTTTATCCTGGATACAAAAGGGAATTTTGGAGGTAATTAGAAGGTTATACTACAGATTTATTCGGTCTAAGTGCAAAGATAGAGAGTGTATACCACTAGTTAATTGGAAGAGGATATCAGTTCCAGAAGCCCAGGGTAGATAGGGACTTTAGAACATTTTCTTATTTTCCAAAGCTTTATAAGCAAAAAGTGCATGGAGACTTGGAGTGATGGCTCACATGCCCAATTGATAAAAGAAAAGTATATTTCCTATGAAGCAATGGATGGCTAATAAGAAATCATGTAAAGAGCCTAACTAATGGATGGTTGTCTTCACTTTTCGATTAGTAGGTAACAGACTTGTTTGGAGTGATGAGGCGAACAAGGGTAAAATTTGGGGTGGATTCCTGGGTAGGTTGTGGTAATGATTATAGGATTCCAGACCATATCACTCTGTATTTTCTATCCAGGGGCTTCTTTGATCTATCACAAATTGCCAATGTGAACAGAACCACTATTTGGCATCAAGTACTGGGAGGGATCTGGATCTTGGGGAAGAAGATGTAGATATATATTATATGGGATTTGTATATTGACAAACTTAGATCCAATTTTGTGAGGTTAAAGAATGAGGAAGATCAATTGGCATGGTCAATAAATCTTGTTGCACTCAAATTGTCAAAGTTCCAAGGAAGCGGAAGTAACAATTTTTTCAGCTAGATTGGATCACTTATCAGCAATCATTCTATCTCTTTATCCCACATCTACACAAAAAGGAATCATATGGCTGATGGATTGTCAAAGGAGCATCTCAGTCTAGCTAGAAGTGGCTGGGTCATCATGGAAGATCAGGCTGAACTGTGCTCACAGTTTACTCATGCTTCTTTCTACTACGGTTTTCATTTTCTGTTGACAAGGCAATAAATAGCATGTTTTTAATGATTGAATTTGTATAAGAGAACTGTGCAGAAATATTTTTTGATGGACAAATGGCAACAGTTATATTCTGTATTATTTTGATTACCGTTGATCTCCATTTTTGTAGAAATATGTAGGATGATATAAAGTGTTTACTATAAGGACAGTATATGATGGACATATCTATATCTTACTATTGACCCGTGTTAAGGTTATTATGAATGCTTTTATCATCTGCTGTATGTAATTTCACTCTATATGAAATAAAATTACATTTTTTTTGGTCGAGAAGAAAGGATTTCTAGAGATAACATATTTCTAAAAAGATTTTTAAGATGCAGAAATATCAAGCACACTACACAACCAGCATCAGAAATTATTGCAATAGGAACAAACCTTGTTGCCTGAGTGCCAGCTTCCAGGGACCAACCGTTGTTTTTGCTGTTGTTTCAGTTGTTGCACTTGTGTCTGTTGGGATATGACTGGTTTTGTGCTACCTTCTTTACTGAATGTGGTGAAGTTCGGAGCAGATGCTGTAGACAAGGTTTGTTTTAACTCTTGGATCTCTTGCCTTTGAGAAGCGAGAACGGCAGATAGCTGTCAATTTTTCATACTTTGATGTGATTTCTGCCTTTTCTAAGCGCACCTGCTCCAGCTCTTCTTTCAATCTATCCACTTCTACTTGTAAGCTTTCTTTGCCAAACACACTAGTTCCAGTGGTGGGCTTATGGTTATCGAAATCTGCAACAAATGCATTAAATGAATCGTCATGAAATGGCCCACCAAATTCTGAAGCTGAAGCCTTCACTGGAGATACACCAGAGTCGATTGTATTTTCATCCCCTTGGTCAGTATCTTCAGAGCTAAGCCTTATCTGTCTTATATCTGAATTCATTTCATCATATCCCTGCCGAGTTGTAGGTTGTGGTGAGGCATGCACCTTCTTCTTAAAGTTTGACATACCAGTTTTCAAAATGTGTCCAGCTCTGGGCTGGTTTTCCTTTGGTGAACTTAAAATGCCTTGTTTTGGATGAGTTTCAGGGCTTTGTGACCTCTGCTTGAATACACTTTCACTCCCAGGATCCTTATCAAACACAGGGCCTTTGTCATCCACAGGCACAGATTCCTGTGCATACTGACTTGACCAAAATTCTCCTAAAGAGCTCCCACTACCAACACCACCTTGCATTGCCTTTAAATCTGGTTGTACCATAGGCGGTGACTGACGATCTTGGTCTTTCAATGTAGGTGGAGGTGGTGGTGTTCTGGATGGGAGTGGAGAAGTTCGCCTTGTTGCCACAGGATTACCTACAAAGTGATGTTCCAATTTGTCTGCATCAGGATAAAATACATAGCTACATGCCCACTCATACTTCTTCATTTGTCAACAATGAGTATAGACTCTACAGAAATGCAAAACTATTCCACAGTCATCTTACCATGATCTTGGGCATCCATAGAGGGCAGTCTTATTCACTTTTGTCTGGATCCTAACAATGTGAATAAGACTTTCCTCTATATCTAGACTTCATCCTCTGTTGCCGCCTTTACTTGCTCTACAAACCATGGTTGCAACCATGTATTTGCAGTGGTGCCCAGGGATGAGTACTCCGCTTCCTTCTGCTGTAAATTTTCCTTTTCCTCCCGCGTGATCTAACATCTTGCTCAGGGTTTTCATCACTGTTTGCCCTAGACGATTGAAGAGGTCGAATGGGGCGGACAACACTGTTTTTCTGAAATCATTGTCCCCCTCACGAGCTGCTAGTCCTTCGCCACTTAGGTTAGGTTGCAACCATGTATTTGCAGTGGTGCCGAGGGATGAGTACTCTGCTTCCTTTTGCTGTAAATTTTCTTTTTCCTCTGGCGTGATCTAACATCTTGCTAGGGTTTTTCATCACTGTTTGCCCTAGATGATTGAAGAAGTCGAATGCCCTAAATGATTGAAGAGGTCGAATGGGGCGCACAACTCTGTTTTTCTGAAATGATATTCACTATGGCGCCCTTTTTATTTTCATATAGTTACACAATTGATAGGATATTCATTATGGCGCCATAGTTACACATTTGAATATTTATTATTATTTAAAAATATTTTAAATTAATGTTACACATAGGATATTCATTATGGCGCCATAGTTACACATTTGAATATTTATTATTATTTAAAAATATTTTAAATTAATGTTACACATAGGATATTCATTATGGCGCATAGTTACACATTTGAATATTTATTATTATTTAAAAATATTTTAAATTAATAACATTAATTAATAAGAAAAATAGAATCTTATATAGATTTGAACGTTAATTTTATTTTTAGTGAATTACCAAATTAAATATTTATGATTTTTTACATATATTTTATTTTAAATTAATAATACTTAATTGGAAAATAGAATTATTTATAGATTAAATTGAAAATAGAATTCTATATAGATTAAATTGAAAATACTTAATTGGAAAATATAATTTTATATTGATTGGAAGGTTACTATTTTTAGATAGTTGGGAAATTGAATATTTATAATTATTTTCATATATTTAAATTAATAATACTCAATAGTAAAATATAATTTTATATAGATATGTTTACAGTTCTATATAGATTTGTTTTGGAAATTTAAAAAAAAAAAAATGAGAAGTGAAGTGGACAAATTATTTACTTGATGGGTAGTAACCACTAATAAAACTATACATTTATAGTTGTACTTTTACACAAGTGTTAAGTACCACATAAATAATTATGGAAGTAATCCTAGTTAAGTATTCATATCCATTTTTTATGCAAAGATTTACTCAAATTATACTGGAAATTAAACTATGGTAAATATGTTATTAACTAGAGTATAAGCTATCTTCAAAGATTTTATTTTTAAATAATTTTTTTACAAATCCTAAGAATAAAAGATCAGTGAAAATATATTTTGAAATCATGAATGAATATTGCAACCATATCCACAAATTATATATATATAGAGAGAGAGAGAGATAATATTAATAATAAAAATTTTCTTATAGTTAAAATATGTGGGTTTGTGAACATGACTAAGTGAACATGGCTTATGAAAATGACTAGGACTTAGGGTTGGTCCATGCTCCTTTCCTCAGTCCGCCTCTGTGACAGGTCCTGTGGGTGTGATACGACTAGTTGGGGTCAGGGCTCACCGCTCGACCCTTCCTCCCAACGCGCCCATACATGTCGTTCAAATATAAGTGGCAGACATTATGGTTGAGAACCACCTATAGGTGAGATGGTAAGGCTTTGAAGTTTGTTATGGCAGGTCAGGTTTGATTCCTGCCAAGGCCTTTCAACCTTTAACAATTTTTTAGCCAATGTGGAAGAGCCACGTGGTGGCCTCTAGTTGGGCCACGTGGAAGCTTCCCATTGGGCCACCAAAATACACTACAACCAATAAAATTTGACCAAATCACACTTCAATATCAAAATTGCAATATTTCATTTCTAGAGTGATACAATTAACAATTACTAACATAAATGACTAATTCATACACTTGTTGTACTTATTATTTGGTCATATATTTAGTCCTAGATTAAATTAGTCATTTTAGTTAGTCGTTTTTAGTTTGGTCACTTATTATCTAGTCATATATTTTAGTCCTGGACTAAATTAGTCATTTTAGTTAGTCGATTTTAGTTTGGTCACTTATTATATAGTCATATATTTTATCCCTAAACTAAATTAGTCGTTTAAGTTAGTCATTTTTAGTTTTGTCACTTAAAATTTCTCAAATTTAGTAGTAATTCACTTGAAATAATTGTGGTGACTAACTTTTTTAGTCACCTAGTCACTAATTTCATCATTTTCTACGAGTGATAGACTTGGCCATTTCTGTTATAACTCTTTGTTTAACAACCTCCCATTTATCGGGACCCATCATTGTTTCCTTTATTTTTCTCATGACTTCTACAAAAGTATCAATGGTTGGCCCAAGCTTTCGATACACATCTACTGGTTCACCTAAAGAGTGTGTAAAAATTTCCAAGCTTTATTGACTCTCAACAGGTAGAGTCAAAGCCACGAGATATCTCCAATTTTCATGAAGATGTTGACACCTTTCTAAGGTGCATTGTTGTATGTTTGTTTCCCAAGGTATATCGGAAATGTTGGCCGGATAAGTCATGGTTGGTGGACAACCTTCTTCTCGAATGATGCGTTCTACCCTACTTTTTTTAGCAACATTTGGAGCATCATTTTCAACCTCTACATCAATATATAAAATTTTGTATATTAAAAAAACACATGTAAAAAAATTTACACAAATTGAATGAAAAAATATTCAGATTGACGACCACCTTGATGTGGTTGGCTAGCATCTTGCCCACCCTGACTCTATTGAGAACCAGAACGACCCTGCTGAGAACTAACACGAACACCAATTTTTTGAGAGCCAACATGACCATATATTGATTGGCCTCTAGGGGAATACATATCACCAACTTCATGCAACCCGCCAGCACTTATTGATGGCCCTCTTAGGGAATCTGAACCACCACCAACCTCACAAGACAAGAGAGAAGCTTCATAAAAAAATATGAATTTATAATCAATTTAAAAATACATTCATACGTATAAATATATGTACATACTCATTGATTAAATTCCGTGAACCATACCATGATTGCATGAACCATGGGAATGCTCCATTGATGGAGTAGACACCTTTCTCTTCTTGGCTCGTAAAAAATAAAAAATGAAACTTATTAACAACTAATTTAAGTCACAAAATTGATAAAAAATGAATTCCACATGTACACACATGTATGTATATGTATGGAGATTTAAGATTATATTTAAATACCATGAATACCCCTCAATCCCTGATCCCCCTCTCTCGTAGAGATATGGGATTCTGTTGATCTTCGTCCTTCATCCTCCATGATATATATATCTACAGTGGAAATTTAAAATTATTTATTTAAATTAATATTTAAAATAAATTTAAAATAAATTTCAGAAAATTAATATAATTTAGTGTACACAAATTTTGTAAAACATAACTTTCAAAGCATTAATTGATGTGTGAAAGTCAATTTAAGAATTTTTTTTTTATAAAAATGTTAAGTTCACCAAATTGCGCTTTACATGGTGGGATCACACTTGGTATAAAATTGAAAAAAAGACATGGTCATTAAAAAAGAAGCGTGAAACTCCATTTAAACAAAATTTTGTTGAAGTCCTTGCATTTTAATTCTATAAAAATGTGAATTTCACAACTTGTTGCAAATGTGAAGTTCAGAAAGTTGCACTTTACATGGTGTGGTGGGAACACACTTGGTATATAATTGAAAAAAATGCATGGTCAGTAAAAAAGACGCATTTATAAGTACAAAACACACACATATCCAAGATATATTACAATGTCCATCAATCAATTTTGAAGGAGAGTGTCTCAACACTAATTCATGTTTGAGAGATGAATCTTGATTTTTTGAAGAAGAGTGTCTCAACTAATTCATCTTTGATAGATGAATCTTGAATTTTTGAAGAAGATAATCTCAAAGCTAATTTATCTTTGAGAGATGAATCTTGCATTGGCATTGCCCCCTATAATTCTAATTCATCTATTAATTCATATTTGATACGTGAATCCTGAATTGGCATTGCCCGATGCAATAGATCAACAGACATATTATTCACATTTGTACAATGTATTATACTAAAAAAATTAAATTGACTAACAATATTGTTTTCTATTCAATGCAGTTCTTTTATTCTCTCCTTCTTAACTTGGTACATGCCATTCATCTGGTTGCACACAAGTTTAGAATTGGTGAAAACTACAATTCCATTTCATCCATACTCCATAGTTATTCCCAAGCCTTCTATCAATGCAACATAATATGGGTCATTGTTTGTTGTTATTCCCGGTATATTCATTTTCCTTTGGACGACTTTTCTAGTTGCAATAATGGAAAGCACATATGTAATAAATTCTTTCCCTAGATTGGGATAGTAAGAAACATCTATGCACAATTTCCATTTTTCAACCATATTTAGTGGATTTTTTATCTGTGAAAAAAAACATATTCAGTAAAAATATATTATATTGACATTTAATGGAAATTCATGGGAGAAATGACACATGTGTATGAGATAAATGACATGTGCATGGTTTATCTTAAATTTTGACTTAATGTTTATGCTAGAATTCACATCTCGAAATGAGATGCATTAAAGATTGCATTACCTAGAGTTGAAGGGAGATTTATGACACATATACATGGTTCATGCATGGTTTGCATGAAAGTTTGCCTTACAATTTATGGCATAAATTAGATCTAGAAACAACATCCCTTAAGAAAGGATGAGATCCAGACGCTACCTATCCCTTTACAGACTTATTTAGAACTTGTAGAATTTAAGACTCAATCAACAAACTAAAATCCTACGGAAGTTCAACCACTTTAGGTTCAATTTTTAGGCCTTAAATTTTTCCTTGAATTAATGGGGGAAAGCCTTGATTTTGGGGATATTTTCCTATGAGAGTTCTTCCACTTTAGGTTCAATTTTTAAGCCTCAAAGTTTTCCTTGAATTAATGGGAGAAATCCTTGAGAAATGACACATGCTTTAAAGTTAATGGGAGAAATCCAATGACACATGTTTAAAGTTAATGGGAGAAATAAAATGACACATGCTTTAACGTTTTCCTTAAGAGTTTATGGGAAAAATGACACATGTACGGGAGAAATGACACATCTACATGATTTTCCTTAAAGTGGTTGTGGTTGATGGATATTAAAATGAAGAACTTATATTTAGATATATTCGAGAGATTAACTGTAGGGGCATTCACTGGATATGCCACTTTTCATAAAAGATGAGATCCAGAGGCTACCTGGCCCTTTACAGACTCGATCTATAGAACTTGTAGAAGTTAACACTACTTGTTGCAATTATACCCTATGAACTGTGTAGAAGACTCGTGGAATCACTCACACTACTTTACATAAACATAAGGGTGTATAAGAGTGTACTAAGTTAAAAAACATGGTCATATTATTGGATATATTTCCCATGAGGCCAAATATATTCCTTAAGTATATTTGGGGTCTATATAACCATCTACAAAAACAAGTGATTCTTTCAAAGCTAAGGATAATGTATGAGCCATTTGTATACACACATTATCTAGAAACCATTGGCCAAAATAAAGGGTACTTAAGTGGTTTGAAGAAAAAATAGCACCAGGAAGCTTTGAAGGAGGTGAATAAGAACCAGAAATATGAGGATAAGAATAAAATAGCCACTACACATCCATGCAAGGGTAGTATAAATAATTCTAACCATTGCAATATTGATGGTCACATTAAGGAGAATTATTGGATGTTTGGTATGTGTTATATTCTTTATGTGAATACCCCCATGCACTATATATTTCTCTGAGCATAGTGGTGGGAATAAAATGCGAGGAAAGGACCCCCACTTTAGGGTTTCATATAGACAAAAAAGTCCCCATACACAGGTGTTCATGGGTAGTGCCTCAAAAAAACGTTTTTGGGAAAAAAAAAGGTTCTCCCTTTATGATGGTTTTCATCACATGGTTTTTTATTTTAGAATTTTTCTAGTGCATGGCAGTTTACCCCATGGTTCTATAGTTTCAGTTAAAGAACTAAATTTTTATATCATCCAAGGTAATGATCTAGTAGTTTATAATTGTCGTGGGATATATACATATATACATACATACATATGTGTGTGCGTGTGTCTAATGGTCTAAGAATTAATATACTAATAAAAAAAAAGATCTTCTCATTTTGGGTTTCTTGAGTAAATTATATGTTAATGCATGTGTTTTACATTGAAAATTTTTCATTTTATTAAGAATGTATTTGAAACAATTAAGTAGATAAGGCTAAAACCTATGTTTTGTATCAAATTAATTTTGGTTTCAATGGGAAACTTTTATGGCTTAATGTGTTTTTCTCGAAATGTGATAGACCCCATTAAAATGGGAGATATATAGAAATGATTCCTATGGTGTAATAAAATAGTTGAGTAGTTTCAAGATATAAATGCATAAATTCAATGAGCATAGTTTTGAGATATATAAGTCCAAAATGGAATAGTTGTTGGTGAACAAATATCATTGGATCACTATAGATATATCTGCTTCATTAAAAGATATTTTTCTAGAAGGATGGACTAAGTTGGAAAGAAGGGAAAATATCGCAATTATATGTTAATGTGAATTCATTTTACATTGAATATTTTTCATTTTATTAAGAATCTATTTGAAACAATTAACTATATAAGGTTAAGAACTATGTTTTGTGTAAAATTACTTTTGGTATCAATGGGAAAATTTTATGGCTAATGTGTTTTTCTCGAAATGTGATAGACCCCATTAAAATGAGGGATATATCAAAATGATTTCTATGGTGTAATAAAATAGTTGATTATTTTAAAGGTAGATGCATAAATTCAATGAGCATATTTTTGAGATATATAAGTCCAAAATGGAATATTTGTTGGTGAACAAATATCACTGGATCACTATGGATATATTTGCTTCATTAAAAGGGATTTTTCTAGAAGGATGGACTAAGTTGGAAAGAAGGGAAAATATCATAATTATATCTCAATGTATGTGTTTTACATTGAATATAAATGGTTATTTCTCTCTCTCATTATTTGAGTCCTCATCTTATAAAATGTTTCCACTAAATTGATTTCCTATTAATTTTCATTTGAACCACATTCCGAAACCCACACATCTATGTACCTAAGAGCCAAGCCAACTGTAAAAAATTCTTATTTCATATTCTACTTTAACACATATGTGATTAATTATCGTTAGAATTTATATGGTAGAAATCATATAAATATTAATCCTTAGTATAGATCTGTTTTGAATTTAAGGAATATTTCATTTTTTTTATAAGTTTTATCTTAGGAGGTAGAACTAAACCATATATAACCAACAAAAGAAACTATGGCCCATGAGCATCATATGCAAACACAAGTTACTCCCATGTTTGAAACACCACCTCACATCATCATAAGATTTGGAAGCCACTAAGAAACCCATACTAAGTTCCCTAGAAGGGATGACTATCATATTTAATGATTGGGTTTATCTCCAAGGTCAAAAGGAAAACGAAAGTTAGGAAAGGGAATTAGAATATAAATTAAGGTAAGACCATGACCTTTTACCCAATATTGAAAAAAGGTGAGAAACCATATATATCATGAAGGAATTTCAAGAATCCAATCTATCTAATATGATAGGTAAGAGTGTAACATACCTCAAATACATATAAAGAAAAAATTGTTCCCTTTAACACTACTATAATTGTGCATGCATAAGAAATATTATATTTTTTCTAGAAGGATATTTTGCAAGGAATCTTGAGCGAGTTATTGAAGGTTGAAAGAACAAAGCTCTAGGATTACCAATTGCAGGTTTAGACACTCTATTGACCGACATTGAAGGAAATTCAACTATGCACTCCTTGAGAAAAAATACAGAGGCTTAAATTCAGGTTTCCTAAGAGATTTTAAAGGTGTCACTTGGTTGTTTCGATTGGTTTTCTGAGCATCTTTCGGTCAACTATCATTTGAATTTTGGAGGACAGTTTGAAAGCCAAAGCCTTGAATTTTACTTCATTATCATTGTATCATATTGGATTATCTCTCTCTCTCTCTAAACATTTATATCTATTAAGAAGAAGAAGATCCGTTGGGTTTTCCCTTAACTGTTTTTTCTTCTGCACTTTATTTCTATGTTCTATATACAATTACTGTCAAGATTGATCTAATGGTTAATGTGATTGCTATTTAAAGTAAAATTTTAATTGGGATCATAAAAGGACATTGAAGTAACTTTTGCAAGAATAGAACATACCATTGTTAAAAATTAGCATAGTATCATATCCCAGTGAGGAAAAGCCCAATCAATACTACTCTATACGATTATGAATATAGCTACAAATTTATGATGTAAATTTTTTGTGATCATTCTGACATATTTGAAATGAAAATTTTAAATTAGAGTTTAATATGTACTATAAATTTGATTTCTTGTTAAATTTTTAACCATTTAATGTTTAACAGAGGATTTCAATGAGAGAGTACTTTAATGATAGAGGCTTCATACTTGGAAATTCACAAAAAATTGCAGATGAAGCCACAATGAGGATGAAGCTGGGAAATCACTGAAGATGTCGTGGTGGACACAGACCAAAGTCCCTATCAACAAAAAAATTAAATTAAAAATCAACAAAAAAAAATTACAAAAAAATAGAGCAATGCCTCACCTCGTCATCACAGCACAACTGCAACACCCCACCTCATCACATAGCAACAAAGCAACACCGCAACAGAGAAACACAACAATAGAGGAACATTTCAGCAAAGCAACACCTCAACAGAGGAACACCTGATAAACTTGCGAGAGACAGATGCAAGATAGACAGACACGAGACAGAAAAATAGAGCAACACCACACCTCGTCATCACGGTGAAATAGAGCAACACCTCACCGACGCAACACCTCGTCACAAAGCAACAGAGCAACATGTCACAATAGAGCAACATCGCAACAGAGCAACATCTCACATACGTGAGACAGACAGACGTGAGAGGCATGTGCATAAGAAACCTGTTAAAGTTTGTGGGCCGATATATTTATAAGAACAAGTTCAATCAAACTATTTTAAAAGTTCAGTTGAAATTTGGTTGTCGGTTTTCCCATCTTCTGCCAAAAATTGGTTTTCCCACGCCGTCAGTACATCATCAATGTAAACGAAAAAATGAGTTCTGATGAAATGATTTCGAAATTTCGACCAAATTATTGAGAAAAAAAAAATCCGCCCTCGACTCTCAGAAAGGTGTAACCCAACTTCGTGGGTTTACCCATATATGTGTGTGTGTGTGTGTCTGTACACACACACACACACACACACACACACACACACAGATATATATATATATATATATATATATATATATATATATATATATATATATATATATATATATAAATTGAAGTTTAAAAGTTTTATTCTAAATTGAGATTTAGAGATTTTGAGTTATTTTAATTTTTTTGTATTTTAGGTTTTTGGAGATTTTATTTTGGAGCCTCTTTTGGGAGATGTGCCAAATCCACCAGTAGATGTATTCAATTTCTTGCTTAAATATATGTTTTCAAGTTATAATTTATAAATTGAAGTTTAAAAGTTTTATTATAAATTGAGATCTCGATCTTCAGTTATTTTATACTTCTAAATTTTTTGAATTTTAGGTTCCTATAGAGGATTTTTTTTCTCCAAGGACTATAGAAATGGAGATAGGAACATCCACACCATTTCAACCATTTGAACAAGTTGTCTAACTTTTCTTTTAATATTATTGAAAATAATTTTATATATGCATTTTCATTTTAAAATTTTTAATATATATAAATTATATATAGATGAGAAACAAAGGAAGAGGGAACCTCGTGAGGTATTGCATGATGTTTTTTTACATTTTGTTTTTTACATGAAGTTATATATATTCTCACTCAATTATAAAAAATTAAAATTTAATGTTTGTACACATTGTGTACAGGTTCCCCTTGCTTCGCAAGATAGCTCAAGGATCGTGACTTTGCTGGGAGAGACACTACATCCATCTGTATTTGATGGATTATGCACATGCATTATTTTATCGATGATGCACATGCACACGTGTAACATTATATTTTCAATATATTTAGTCTAATATTTAATTTTTTATATATAGTCTTATCTCAGTGCAGTCATATATAACTTGATACTTGACACTTGGTACTTGTGAGATCTACAAATTTTGGACATATTTTATGTGAACTACATTTGGTACATGTCAATGTGATATATAATGTTTTTAAAACTGAAGTTTTGGATGGTTGAACTACATTTGGCATGTGAAGTAATGTTACAATGTTATATATTTGTTTTGTTTTTAAAACTCCAGTTTTGGATGGTTGAACTCAGGGAAGATTTAGGGGCTAATATTCGCAGGTGGGCTAATTTTCCATGTTTTTAAAAAAAGAAAGATTTGTGAATTTCCATTTTTTTAGAATATTATTCGCCCAAATTTTATAGTATAACAATATTTTACCTTAGAAATCGCCAAAATTTTATATATTATGTAAAATAATTAGAAATATATATATATATATATATATATATATGACAAAATTATCGCCAATATTAGGGACTAGTAATATTCGCCAATATTTATAAACTTTAATATAAGTTTCTATATTCCTTAAATTTTTCCCTGGTTGAACTAAATTTGGCATGTGATGTGAAGAATATATATATAGAACATATATATCTAGTCCTTGCAACATTTTTCATCAATGGACCTAGAAAGGCTACGTTCAGTGAATTGCATTCTAGAACATATATATATCCAATACATGCAACATTTTTCATCAATGCATGTATAGAAAAGCTACTTTCAGTTGATACTAGTGTGCATGTACCAAAACAATGTACATGTGCAAACACTTGCACAGATAACATAACAAGGCAGTTCAATTTCTAGTTGAGTTCTAGAAGTTCTATAATATCAATCTAAAGAGAAGAAAATGTTGGGATATTCAATCAAAAAAATTGCAATGGAATGCCATCTTCAATGATCCGTTCATGAGTGGATTTTGACATATTCCATTTCTTAATTTTTGTTTATTTCTTTGATTGATCCTCTATCAACTTTATGCATGTTGCACACACTAAGTGACTATATTGACAACTTATGTCATTAAGTTCATAGTCTTCAAAGTAAACAAAATCCCCAATTTTATTAGATTGTATGAAAAAATAACCTTTCAGTATAATAGATCCTTTGTCATATGGAAACCTGTGATCATTATAGTTTTCTAATAATTTCATCTTTCGTTCAATGCAACACATCAAATAATAATTCACATTTTCAACATTGTTAGTAGGTGCAATTACAAGAAAAACAACTCCTGCACAATAAAACAAGTTTAACGAACTTATGTATTTAAATTTAGATCATAATTAACATGAAAAATTAACTTTAAAACAATTTTAGTATCTATTTCTAGATCCCTATCATTTGAAGGAAATTGAAATGTTACCTTCTCTAACAAGATCAGAAACTCGAACACCATCAAATGATATTGTAGTCTCCTCTGATTACATATCTTCAAACATTGCAGTAGACATTTTCCCCATTGTATTTAGCTTTGTATGCTTCCAATATTTTACATACATTTTGTTCTAACAAACACCGTTGGATTCTTTTTTGTCTATGCAAACATGAAAAAAACTAAAATATTTTCTTTTATCCAATGCAAACACATTTTCGGACAACTTTGTTTTAATTGAATGAAATTTTTGAGTCACTTTTATTGTTTCAATGTCGTTTCCAGTTAATATATCTACATCTTCGATCCAAATATGCAAAAAAAACCTATATATGGAAAATTCAAAGAAGAATGTAAATATGCTATCAAAATACCATCAAAGATAATCATTGTCATAAATGTACACTGTTTAAAATTTTATATCTAATAAAAAATTAATTGAATGTACCTTCGCACTTCCCTTCATTGGCTAGTCTCATGGCTTAAAGCAGCGATGCACCATTGAACAACTTCTTTAGTGTCAACAAGTCAGTTTGAAGAGGGGTTGATTTGATATCTTCGAAGTGCTCATTTTATGCATGACTCTACAACGTCATGTTCTCCTTTACCATGGCTAGTCTCAAAGAAATTCCAACAATGTTTAATGCAGGTTTTATTATGAAGAAAACACAACCAAAAGAATGATCGTGAATATTTGAATTAACCTATGCATCCATTTGACCATATCCAATGTTCATTTAATTTTATTCCACGAATTTTCAAGCAGTCATAAACCTTTTCAAAATAGTGTTGCACAAAATATGTATTATGCGTATGATCGTCACTGATATAAAAGTGGTATTATTTAATAACATGCCATTTTCACTGGTGCTTTCTATATCATTGAAATTTTGTTCAGCATGTCTATATAGAATATGGATGAGCATGGAGACTTGGTCAAAATGATAATATTCACTCCGAAATTCTTTTGTGGAACAAATGTGTAGTTTTCTACAAAATCAATTACTCACAAAATGGTCCCTAGTGGAAAAATTTCACCAGAATTTTTGAATTGCAAGTCTTGCAATCGAGCTCTATGGGAATTCTTGGTGTATTTATAAATTTATGCCTCAAACTTTCTCAAAAAACCTATCACAAAAAATTCTTCTTCTTCTAATTCAATTCTTTTAGCACTATTTGAACCTTGAATCGATGTATGGATATATTCATATCTCTTCCATTACACTTTCACGTTGGACAATGATTGATCATTTATATCAGTACGATATTTGTCCTTAAATTTAGTCAAATTTCCACAATCATCGCATTTTTTACCACCAACACATTTATTTTCGTAAAATTATTCATCGCTTTCTCTTCCACATAGAATTTGAGATATGAAATCATGAATAGTGGAAGGAGGAGGTGAATATTTCCAAATTCTCTACCAAAATTAAGGAATGTGTCATAATATAACAGAAATTCCACATGATAACGACAACAAAAAGTATCAGGTATGGTGATAGGTTTTACATACCATGGTATTTGTTGAACAAAAGCACTGATGGAGACATTAATTTCATGATTCTCTTATTTGAACATGTTGAAAAACTCTATCTGAATGGTTTCCAAGAATTTTTTTTCAGGTTCTTCGTATTGATTTCGTGTTATTCTTCTTCGCATCACATCCCTTGCATTTGGCGAAACACGTGAATTTTTCTTCCAATATTCATATATTGGTTTTTTAACATTTTCTCCAAGCCTATATTTATATGGTTTCCTACAAATAGCTCTCCAAAAAGCGAGTTCATCATTACATCTATTTTCAACCAAAACTTCCAATGTTCGTGTAAGTTTTTCGTGAGGTTCCTAATGCTTGTGCCATATATTTTACCAAGTGATTCTATTTAGTAGTTAATGAAACCACTGCCATATGTATTGCTCTACGTACAACTAAAACATTTTTTTGTCTAGATCTTCTCTTTGAATTTATAGCACTATTTATATTTTGTATCACATTTTCCTTCATTTTTTTATCTTTTGTTGATTTTCTAACCCAATAAATCCGTAGCTTCTTTTAATTTCCTTAATGATAAGAGACCTTTCAACATTTGGGCTTGAAATCTCACATTTTCCTTAATGAAGTATGTATCAAAAATGTGTTTAACATGATATCGTATAACATGGTCAGCTCTTTTATCTCCATATGTGTGAGTGTCAACATTTTCTAACATCTCATCGTCGACATTGATTCCATCTAGACATATTCGAATGAATAGCACATAATAAGTTTACATATTTAATAAATATATATAATTTCAATAATACGTGCATGTGTTCAACACACACACACACACACACATATACATACCTTGTGATTCAATTTCTTCACTTAAATTTCTTTCAACATTTTCAACATCCTCAATCATTGGTTCAATATCTCTTTCACTTTCTCTTTCAAAATTTTGTATCTTATCATCAATGTTTTGAGGAATATCTCTCTCTTTTTACGTTGCAAAATATTTTTCAAATTAGTTCATCAAATAAAATTAAGCTTCACATTTTACAATAGGGAAATTTTAAATATTAAGTTCATAATATTTACATTTACATACCTGCTTCAAATTCTAGTTGAAGTTGATATTCCATTTAAATATTTGAGAGTGCTTCTATCTTTCTTTTGTGATATTGTCTCCCCTCTTCTCTATGTTCCTTAGGGTCTCTTTTTCGATCACATTTTCTCGTGCAATTCATTCGATTTCCCATGATAATAGAGTATGAAGTTAAAAACAATTCCTTCAAAAATTTAGAAAAAAACTCAATTAAAAAAACATCAAAAAAGATTTCATTTAAAAAAAAAAACTCACTTTAAAAATTTTGCAAAAAAATAAATACTTCAATCCAAAACACTTACTTTTAAAAAATTCGAGAAAAAAATATCTTATAAAAATGAAATGAAGCTCAAAATATTTCCTTCCAAGTCCTGCAAAGAAATTTAATTTAAAAAGTTAGGCAAAAACTCATTTTTAAAAGTCTTTATAAAAGATTTACTTCAACCCAAGACACGTACTCCTAAAAAATTTCACTTCAAAAAATACCTCCAAGAAATGTCCTTCAATATTAAGCCTAAAAAGATTCCTTTCGAAATTAAGTTCTAAAAATGTCTTTTGGAAATTAAGCCCAAAAACCTCTAAAAAAAATATATATCCAAAACAATGTCCTTTGAAAATTAAGCTTGAAACCTCTAAAAAAAATGAAAATAAGCCCAAAGCTTCTAAAAATAAAATACCTTAAAACCCAAAAATGTTTTTTGGAAATTAAGCCCAAAACCCTCTAAAAAAAAATACATCCAAAAAAATTTCCTTTGAAAATTAAGCCCAAAACTTCTAAAAAAAAATACTTTAAAAATAAACTACTAAAAATTAAGCCCAAAACTTCTAAAAAAATGAAACCTTAAAAAAATAAACAATGAAAATTAAGCCCCATTCCTCAAAAAACAAAATACCTTAAAAAAAATGAAGCCCAAAAAGCATCCAAAAAATGTATCACATACCTCCAAGAAATGTCCTTTGAATGTACACCCAAGAAAATTCCTTAAACCCAAAACAATACTTTACAAAAATGTCCTTTGAATGTACCTCCAAGAAAATTCCTTAAACCCAAAACAATCCTTTGCAAAAATGTCCTTCGAATGTACCTCCAACAAAATTCTTTAAGCCCCAAACAATCCTTTGCAAAATAAATCAGAGAAAATGAAGAAATGAGTGAAATTATGTGAAAATAATGAATGCCTTTACGTCAATTTATATTTCCGCAAAATGGATTTTTAGAGGGGCTTCATTGTATTTTCCGGCCAATAGAAAGTTTGGTAAAGGTTTGCCGAAATTTTATAATAAATTTGGCCGAAATTTTGTGTCATTAGACTTGACGGGCCATCGGCACAAAAAGAAAATTGGCTGAACTTTTTTTAAGAGTTTGGTCGAACTAATACGTCTTCAATTACACAGAGCCAAGCTCTGAATACATATCTTCAACTTTGAACTGATGAAACTCCATGAAACATTCTAATTTAATTGTCGGAACAAAGACAAGCATTTTGAGAATTCAATCTACTTTCAGGAAATATAACTTTTATGGTCATTTATAAATATTCAGTAATTTTAATTAATTTTGTAATAAAATAGGCACCAACAATTTTTGAAGGTCATTGTGATTCAGTGAAATCAATATTTTGTATTTTCCAAAATGCACCATAAAAAATTTTGAAAAAATTATGGTGCATTACATTTGTCCGTCGTCTGTAATAGGTAGTTTAGATTTTTAGTTTATAACTTATATGTTGAGAAATTTCGTGTGTCGTGAAACATATTCAAAATATGAAGTTTTTTCATATTGGATAAGTTCAAAAAATTCTAGTAATTATGATATGCATAAGTTGGCTTTGTAAATATAACGAAACCGATGTAGACTCTGTGCAATTCGTTGTAACACATTTTTTTTCTCAAAAACACAAAGTTTGAAAGAAAACAACAGTGTGTATTAACATGGATTCTTATGAATCCTTTGATTGTTGAAAAACACACACATAAGGAAACGCTAAGTTGACATATCAAATGTGTATAAAAAAATTCTAAAAAATAAGCAATAGAAAGCTAATAAGATTTAAGACAACTTTTATTTTATCACAAAATGAAATTCTAAAATGAAATTTTTTTTGGGCTTGTTGAAAGTTAAAGAACAGAGAAAACTGAATTTTTTTCTCAAAAAAGAGAAAAAAGTGTAACCGAACTTCACATTTTCACCCAAATGTCTTTGAATACCAAGGTTGATGTTGTGGTAGTAGCCATAGAAGAAGCCAAGGATTTGGCAACACTGATAGTTGACGAGTTGATGGGATCACTTCTATCACATGAGGAAAGAATAGATAGAAACAATGATTCGACTATAGAAACTGCTTTCAAAATTCAAGTTTTTATTTCAAGAGGTCGAGGGATAGGTAGAGGATGAGATGGAAGATGTTGTGGTTAGAGAAATGGCCGAGAAGAGCATGAAAGTGGAAGCAATAACAGAGGCTTCAAAAATCATCAAAGATTTGACCAATATAATGTGGACTATTATTATTGCAATAAATTTGGTTATTATGCCCGTGACTGTGGGAAGAAGATATCTGATCAAGGAAACCAAAAAGCTAATGTTAGTATCGATAATAATAACTCCATGTTCCTAACTTGCCATAATGTGCATGAACCTTATGATAATGTGCGGCTATTAGAAAGTGGTTGTAGTAACCACATGAAAGGAAACAAGAATTTGGTTGCACATTTGAATCAATCTCTAAAGGCAAAGGTAATGTTCGAGACTTAAAAGACTGTGGATGTAGATGGGAAAGGAATGGTCAACATTCTGACTAAGCATGGGGAGCTAAAGACAATATCGGAGGTATATTATATTATTGGTCTTAAACATAATTTTATAAATGTTGGTAAATTGACACAGAAAGGATACATAGTTGTCTTTAAGGCATAAGAGTGTGTTATTTATGAAAAGAACTGAAGAAAGCAGCTGATAGAAAAGGTTGATATGACGAGGAACAAGCTCTTTCCTATAATCATGAATTACAATGATCAAGTCAGTTCTTTTTCAGTTGCATGTTCCAATGATTATTGGTTATGGCACTTTATGTTTGGACACTTAAATTTTAATGGTTGAATATTTTTGTAGCAGAAATAGATGGTCAGAGGATTACCTCCCATTAAAGAACCTACTAGAACTTGTGATTGTTGCATTTTGGGAAAGAAACACCGTGAAATTTTACCCAAGGGAGTTGCATACATAATAAAGTAGCCACTCGAGCTGGTACATATAGACTTGTGTGGACCTATGAGGACACAATCGATTGGTGGAAGTTATTACTTCCTCACTTTTATGGATGACTATAGAACAAAGACTTGGGTTTACTTTTTGAAGCAAAAGTCTGAAAATTTTGAAAAAATCAAAGAATGCAAAGTCTTAGTAGAGAACTAAAGTGAACCAAAGTGGTGGAGAATATGATTCAAAGGAATTCCATGAGTACTACAAACAACATGGATTCAGAAGATAGTTTAAAACTAGGTACATGCAACAGAAAATTGGTGTAACAGAGAGAAAAAACTGAACAATTATGAACATGACAAGGAGCATGTTGAAAGGAAAAAACTTGTCTAATGAGTATTGGGGAGAAGTAGTTGCATGTGTTGTTTATGTGATAAAAATATCTCCTACAAAGAGTGCAATGAATAGAATACTAGAAGAAGCATGGTCAGGTATCTCTTACAACATAAATCATCTCTAAATTTTTGGATGTGTAGCCTATGCACTTGTACCTAAGAAGGTAAGAGGAAAAATGTATGATAAAAGTAAAAAATGCATATCTACAAATAATAGTGAGCAATAAAAATCTAACAAATTGTATAATTGTGTCACCAAGAAGACCATAATTAGCAGGTATGTTGTTTTCAAAGAAAAAAAGTCATGGAATGGTATTGTAAACAAAATAGTTGATGCACAAGCACCATTAATGGAAGAGGATCACGTAGGAGATAAGGAGGAGAAAGAATCAAAAGAGAAGACACGAAATAGGGTCACACCAGCAAGAACTCCAATATTTGCGGAGCAGCATGGATCTTCAAGTAGATCAACATACCATAATTCTCCCAGTAGCTATTCAGGTGATGAGTGAAGCAATGGTAAGAGAAATATGAGAAGTTTGAGAGATATTTATGATGATTTGGATGCTAGTTCAAATTTTTCATTGTTGCCATTCTAGCCTTCTTCGTTTGAAGAAGCAATCAGATATGAGAATTGGTTGCAAGCCATGGATGAATAAATTGAAGTTATTGAAAAGAATGATACATGGGATTTGGTTAATTTACCAAAGGATAAAAACCTCATTCGTTTGAAGTGGGTGTACAAGAAAAAATTGAATGACAAAGATGAATTTGAAAAATTTAAAGCAAGACTTATAGCAAAAGGATTCTCATAGAAATCGAGAACAAACTTTTGATAAATGCTTGCTTTAGTAGCCGGATTCGGTACTGTAAGAGAAATTATAGCCACAACAACTCAAAACAAGTGGAAAGTATACCAAATGGATGTGAATCATCCTTTTAGAATGGAATTCTAAAAGAAGTGATTTATGTGTAGCAACCACCAGGTTATGATGTTGAAGGTAAAGAAGATAAATTTTACATGTTCAAGAAAGTTCTATATGGACTTAAGCAAGCACTTAGAGCATCGTATAGTAGAATCGAATGCTACATGATTCAGAATAGATTTTTTAAAATCAACATTAAGCCTACCTTATACATAAAGGTAAACGAGCATGGACAAATTTTGATTGTTTGCCTATATGTTTATGACATTATTTTTGATGGTGATCTTGAGTTAGATGAATTTAAGGCAACCATGATGAAATATATTGAGATAATATATCTTGGTCTCATGAAATACTTTCTTGGCATAAAAGTTGAGCAATCTGAAAAGGGAATTTGTATTCGCAAAAATAAGTATTCTAAATATTTTCCAAAAATATTCAGGATGAATAATTGCAAACCTATACCTACACCAGTTGCAACAGCTGCAAAGTTATGTAAGGATGATGAAGGATCATATGTCTATCCAAATATATTAAAAAGATTGGTTGATAGCCTCATGTATCTCACAACAACAAGACCAGATATTATGCAAGCAGTAAGTTTCATTTCCATATTTATGGAGACTCAAAAATACACACATTGGAGTGCAGGAAAAATAATTCTCATATACATAGCAAGAACTATAGATTGTGGCATAATGTATGATAGTACTTAAAAGAAATATTTGATTGGATTTACACATTGTGATTTTTCAGATAGTTTGGATGACATGAAGAGCATTTCTGGTTATGTGCTCCATATTGTTTCAAGTGTGATTTCATGTGAATATAAGAAGTAGCCTATTGTGACACTATCATCAATAGAAGCAAAATATGTAGTAGCAACATCAACAGCATGTCAAGAAGTATGGTTAAGAAGAGTATTTGATGGACTCAAGTAGAAAAAACAAGGATCAACAACAACATATTGTAACAACATTTCAGGAATTGCATTATCTAAGAATAGTGTGTTTCATCAAAAGAGGAAGCATATTGATACTAGATATCACTTTATTAGAGAATTTGTGACCAATGGAGAAGTTCACTTGAAGCCTTGTAAATCTATTGATCAATTTGTTGATATATTTACTAAGTCATTAGAAAAATATGTATTGGAGTTTCGCAAAAGAAACTTGGGTTGTAATCCTAGCTGAGACATAGATCAGCAAGCATGTTTGAGTTGTCATGAGTCATGTTTTAGTTTAACGATCGTAATTTAGCGGGAGTGCTAAAATGGATAATTAACTCCTGCATGAAGAGTTTGCTAGATTTAGAGATTAAGTTAACTGTGCATTGAGTTAAGTCAAGTTATGTCACAGATGAATTTGGTAAGTGTGTGCATGTCAAGTTATATTAGGTGAGTCATCAGTCAAAAATTTTTAAATACCCTTCACCGGGTTCATTGTATTAAGATTGAAGTTTGTGTGATCAATAGAAGAGCCACAACTCGTGGGTGAATTAATTGTGTTTATTTTGTGTCTTATATCCTCTCCCTTTCTAACACTTCCTACTATTGTGATAGTGGTGTATTTAGAGGAGTTGCAAAGAATCAGATGTGTGAAGCTGAAAAGCATATCGGGGTTGCCACGTCGTAGAAATATTCTACAACTAAAAATTAATGATTTATCTATTTCTCTCATTATAGCCCGATGGATGAGGCAACAGTTAGCTTTGGTCTCGGGGTCAAATCTTAGCATGAAAATTTCCCATTTAGTTAGCAAGTACATGAAGTGATCTCCGCCCACTCCAATCGTCTTACACATGTAGGCTTTTAACTAGACAGAGGATGATCAAAATAAAGTTCCATGATTTGTTGGAATGAATATTATTTTCCCAATCAACTCCATAGAGGGAACATTGAAGACAACAAGAAATGCAAGATACCAATAATGTAACACCCCTAGTTTATGTTTTCAAGTCAGAAAATTGAACTTCAGTCCAAAGGGGAGTGGGCCCCAATGGATAAGTATTATGTGGATGTAGTTAATTAATTATTTTTGAAAAAAAAAATAAAAAAAAAATTTGTGCATTATGACCAAATGAGATTTTTGAGATCACTTGCCTAATCCATGAGGTATGGAAAGACGCTAAGACTTTCCCCAAAAATATTTCAAAAATCCTTGAAAGAATTTAATTCCAAATTAGATTTTTGAGGAAAAATCTAAATTTCCCCAATGATGAGGATAGTAGTTGGGAAGAGGTAAAAAGCTGGAAAAGCGGAAAGCAGCATTAAAGTCTCTAAATAAGGGAAGCCTAGGCAAACAGGAATAAAAGAATCCTGTAATTCTGGACGCAGAATTAGTAACAGGCTTTGGGGAGAGCGTAAGCTTAAATAAACTACTACAGAACAGATTGGGGGTTGGTCTGTTCTGGAAGAGGATCTCAGCTCGGGGGTGAGTTCTGGAGACAGAGGAACTCTAAGGTTGGGAGGACTGGTCATAAGAGGAAGTGGTATGCACATTACTTATATGAACGATTAAAATAGATGTTGGTATACAATATTGATAAATGTTGTAGCTATTATTCTGAATTAAGTTTTATGAGATTTGTTATTCCTTACCTTTAACATATTTCATTAGCATAAATTAATCTATAAAATTTGTATAGTAGTAGGAATAGCTCATTGAGAAATATCAAGCAGAGTCTCTATGCCAATACTGGCATAAATCTGAAGATATTGTGTTCCCAACAACTGTACAAAAGAAATTTTTTAACATATTTATGTACCTTAAAAGTAATATGGAAGTGGAAGTAAATTCTAGAATAATAAATATTGTTCTACTGTTATATTAAAGAAAGTATAAAATTTTATTAACCAACCCACAAAGTGCAACAAATAAATAAATATGAAGATTTTAAATTTATTAACTTCTATTCTGGAGTTACATGACAATAATAAAAGAAGTAATGAATGAAATTTTCATTCTGCGTGTTCATTTAATGAAATGAAATTGGTATATAATGTAATAATATACCTGAATGTCTATAGACAATATTAACAGCATTATATAATCAAATTTTATTCACATGCAGATACTGAGGTAACTAATTTGTGTCATTATATAAGAATCCTGTAGAAGTACTAGGATACATTATAACTGTTAATGACATAGTAATTTGTCACTCTCCACATAGAGTGAGTTATTTTATTATGCTCTGGATATTTAATAATAGTCATACTTCCAATAGAAATTTTGATACATACAATTTCTTCCTATGATAAATCAAGATAACAGGAAACAAAAATATTATGTAAATTATAGAATACGTTTTATCTCGATAGTAGAAAACATTGGAATATCCTCTGAAATCATTCTTAATGAAAGAATAATGAGAATCGACGAAAGCACATAGGAATAAGAAAAAGTATTCTCGTCATTTATAATATGGAAAATCTGAAGTAAATAACCAAGTTTTAATTTAATACAGAGTTAGAGACGTATGAGAGTAAGAAGTCTTGTAACTCTAAATTAAATATCAAGATGTATACAAAGGTATACTTAGTGTTAGGGCTTGAGGGGAGAATATAAGAGACTGAATGCGAGGAAAGGAGAGCGCGGGCTTCTGAGAAAAGGCGATAGGGCCGAATCTCTGCAGTTCCTGATCTCGGCTCTGCAGGCCTGCCAGCCATTCCGGAACGTGAAAGATAGATCCATCAACAGCAATCTCAACTGATTCGACACATGAATAACTCAGGGTGGGTTCGACCCTCCCTAACTCCACGCCCATCATATTTGGCAGCATACCCTCGGACACCTTCAATACTCCATCCAGCTCCAGATCTGAGGAACAAAGCAAGGATTCAGCGCCCAAAGGATCTGCGTCCGCAGGGAAAACTCCAGGACAACGTCGCGAGAAAATTCTGTCCACATGCAAGCCCATATCGAAGAACATACCTAGACTAATCATTGATGACCCTTGGATCGAGGAATATAGGGACCATACGAGCAAGCAGGCCCTGATCTGCAGATTCATTGGGGTTCGACTTAACGAAAAGGCTCTATGCTGGTGGATCAACAAAAAATGGAAACCTAAAGGGGACTACGATATTCAGTTGGGATTGAGAGGCCTTTTCACCATAATCTTCGTTCACAAGGATGACAGAGACCACATCTTCGAAGGCAGCCCATACTTCCACAACTCTGCAGGATTATACATAATGTACTAGAGGCCAAACTTTGCTCCAGAGCAGAAGGATTTCAAGAAAGTTCCAGTATGGATTCACCTGCACTCTCTACCTATGGATTACTGGAACAAATGCATCTTGGAGGCCATCAGAAACCAGTTTGGAGTCTTCATCAAAGCCTCAGATATCACAACACAAGGTAAGTACACAGCCTACACTCGACTTTGTGTTTACATGGACATCTCAGGACCCCTCCCAGATCATATGGAGCTGATCCATAAAGAAGTGCATTGGAATCAAACCATTGACTATGAAAATATCCCTTTCAGATGCCACACATGCCGACAGCATGGACATCTAAGAGACAGCAGCCCTGCAAATAAACCACAGCCTCAGGCCCAACAGGAACAAGAGGCTACTCCAACGCCTGGCTTCACCACAGTCCCAAGAAAGAGCAGAGGAAAGAAAGGAAAGAAGCCTCCAAAACCCCCCACCAATACTAACCCTACCAATAAAGCCTCCACCCAGCAAAACAGCTTTGAAGTTCTGAGCAATCTTGATTCATCGGAGCACCCTAAATTCTCACAAGCCCCCACTGCACAGGACCCAACGTTATCAAATCAACCCATGACGATGATCAATGCTCCAAGCACAACCTCTGTTTCTTTCCAAGACCAGGCACTGCAACAAAACCCAATTTTCGCTTCCAACAAGACTACTACCAGCCACACCTCAATGCAAACCCCTCAATGTATAGAACCACAACCAGATCAACCCTCCACTACCACCTCAAGAAATCCTCTGGAGGAGATTCTGGGAGATCTTGATCTACAAAAGGTCAATGAGCAATGGTCCAAACTGGGCATTGATGCCATTCCCCAGGAACACTTGGAGAAGATAGAAATGGCATACTTGCAGCTGGAATACATCAATCAAAATACAGCCAAAAGGAAATGGGGAAATAGCAACCAAACAGGCATTCAAGCCAACCTGGATCTGGATCAATACAAACCACAATGACCAAGTAGAAAACGAGGACACAAATCCACAAGACAGCAAATACAAGAGCTAGCAGACGTCTAATCAATGAAGGAAAAATCAGGGCCTTGGTCCTATCTGCTCCAAAAATAGCTCAATGAAAATCACAACCTGGAACATCACGGGGCTTAACGGCACCAACAAAATAAGGATCCTTAAAAACCGCATATTCTCGCATCACCCAGACATCGTCCTCCTGCAAGAATCCAAATGCTCTCCCAAGGGCACATAAATGCTCAAAAAACTCATTTCCAACAGTCATTAGTTCATAAGCATAGATGCCATTGGGAAATTAGGAGGGTTACTAACATTTTGGAAAAAAAACAAATTCTTCTTGCAGAATGCTCTCTCCACCAAGAAATCATTATCGGTCATCCTCAACATGCCAGATTCAAGTCAATCGATCTGCATCACCGACGTGTATGGACCTCAGAGAATCCAGGAAAAGCTGAAGATGCTGAAGGACCTGGACGAAGTCAGCCAACACCATGGGGCAACTCATTGGATTGCAAGCGGAGACTACAATATGATCACCACTCTAGCG
This sequence comes from Pinus albicaulis, assembly GCA_034641835.2. Lineage (NCBI taxonomy): Eukaryota > Viridiplantae > Streptophyta > Pinopsida > Pinales > Pinaceae > Pinus > Pinus albicaulis. Next base: position 353,424,096 of record CM076582.1, read on the forward strand.
GAGAAAAAGGGAGGCCTACGAAAATTGGATAAGGACTCGGAGGCATTTAACACCTTTATTGCTGAATCTAGACTTACTGACATCCCCACAGTCAATGGTTTGCATACCTATAAAAATAAGCAAGGAGGAAACAGGCAGATAGCATCAAGGCTCGATCGGTTCCTCTTATCGGAATCCATTCTGCTGCAAAGCATCGACATGGAGGCCAACATTCTGCCTATAGGAGGCTCAGATCACTGGCCTGTGCAGATCCACTTCACCAATTTAGAAAAGCCCCACAACAGACCTTTCAGATTCGAGGCCTTTTGGACAGAGCACCCAACGTTCATGCAAAACATAAAAAGCTGGTGGACTCAAACCACCATAAGCAGGGACAATATCATGTATATCATCCAGCAGAAGCTCAAAACCATAAAATCCAACCTCAAACGATGGAACAAAAACACCTTTGGTGACATTCTTCAAGCCAAAAAAGAACTCGAGGAAAAAATGGCGCTTCTCCAGCAAACAAATATCACAGAAGGGCACGATGAGGAAAGGAAAGCTCAAGAAATAGATCTACAAAGACAATGGAAAGAACGATTAAAGTAGGAAGAGCTGTTGCGGAGATAGAAATCGAGGGTGCAGTGGCTAAAGCAAGGGGAACGCAACACCAGTTTCTTCCATAAGTCCACCATCCAGCACAGAGCTTGTAATCGCATCCTCTCTCTCAAAAAAGCTGATGACGATAAGGTGTTTTCCAGGGAGCACATTGGGTATGAACTCAACTCTTATTTCACCTCTCTTCTCAGCGAACCTAACCTAAACAGAACCCAAGCCATCAATGAAATTACTGCTGCCATTCCCAGCCTAGTTACGTAGGAGCAAAACTCCCTCCTTCTAAAGGATTTTATCGAGCAGGAGATTGAAGAAACAATCTTCATAATGGCCACAAACAAGGCGCCCGGACCGGACGGCTTTACAATTGAATTTTTTAAAGCTTGCTGGTCCATTATTAAAGACGACCTCCTCATATTGGTAAGGAACTTTGACAGAACCAAAAAAGTGTTACCTGCCATCAATTCCACTTTCCTCACCTTAATTCCCAAATCAGGCCAGGCTGACTCCCCAGACAAGTTTCGCCCCATCGCTCTATGTAATGTCCTCTATAAAATCCTTTCCAAATTGATGGATAACAGACTCAAACCCGTCCTCCCTTCAATTATTTCTCAGGAAAAAACCGGCTACGTCAAAGGTAGGCAGATCACGGACAACATAATCCTCACCCAGGAAGTGTTGCACTCTCTCAAAACAAACAAGACTCCAAGCATGCTTATCCAGCTTGACCTGTCAAAGGCCTTTGACAAAATCAGCTGGCAATATATGAGAGCAATCCTCCAGGCTTTCGGATTTAGTCAGCAATGGATAAACTGGACAATGGAACTGATCTCAGGAGCTTTCTTTTCAATCCTGCTGAACGGAGGACCCCTTCAACCCTTCACTCCATCCAGAGGTATACGGCAAGGGGATCCATTGTCTCCTTTTCTCTTTGTCATAATGGAAGAAGGGCTGGGCAGATCTTTAGCCAAGGAAATACAGCAGAATCAACTCAAAGGCATCAAACCAGCACACCACGGACCCACAGTAACGCATCAACAATTTGTAGACGATACAATGCTCATGGGCGCCCCCACAGTGCAGGAAGCTCGAACCTTCAGCCAAGTGTTAAAGACTGTCTAGGAGGACTCAGGTATGGAAATTAATCTTACCAAATCAAAAAAAAAATTCTTCAACACATCCATTCTTGTGCAAAGAAATCTTAGCAGAATTCTGAAGATCCAAAAGAACTCCCTTCCAACCAAATATCTTTCCATACCACTTTCGGAATATGCCTACAAATCTACCAACTGGGAAGCCCTCCTCAACAAAATGAAAGCTCGGCTAAGCAGTTGGACATACCGAGCCTTAAACATGGCCAGCAGACTGATTTTAGTCAAGTCAGTCCTGCAAACCATGCCAGCATACATGTTTTCAGCACTTGCAGCACCTAAGGCGGTGTACAAATCCATCTGAAGCATTCAGCGATCCTTCCTTTGGAATGGAGCCTCGAAGCAATCCAAATGGGCCATCATCAAATGGCTAGACATCTGCAAACCAAAAAGGGAGGGAGGTTTGGGCATAAGAGACCCAGAAATATTAAGCAAGGCCGTAGCAGCAAAAATCTGGTAGAGATGGGTAGAAAATCCTAACTCCCTCTGGGGAACCTGGTGGAAAGCGAAGTATACAACCCAAGTCAGGGATAGAGACCTTATTCAGGCTAACAGGAATCAAGCAAGGATCCCCCATCTGGAACAATGCTTGGGAGAATAGACATATCGTGTAGCAGCACAGCTTCTGGGAAGTGCACCAAGGAAAAATTGCCCTCCTTTGGGAAGATGCTTGGCATCAGCTTCCACCCTTGAAACACCCAGACTGGAATATTCTTAAAAGAGCTATGCAGGCGGCAGGCAAGGTTATGGTAGCAAACTACTGGCAACCTGCGAGCAAGGCCACCACATGGAAAAATTGGCTATCCAGAGAACAATGGCAAGCTCAAGCAGGTCCGATGAACGTAGACTAGCTTTTACAAGACCTGGAAAAAAGAAGAATCCTAAAATCCAACAAAGACGACATCCTGAGATGGGGAAGAAACCCCAAAGGAACGTTCAACCTCAAAGAAGCATATCAGATCTTGGCGGCCTCCTTGGATCCGCAACCAAACCACAGTTGGAAAACCCTTTGGAACAGAGGAACATGGCCAAAAATCACACTTTTCTCCTGGCTGGTCATGCACAACAAGGCACTCACATGGGACAATCTTCAAAAATGAGGCTTCATAGGCCCTTCATGATGCATACTCTGTGAGGATGGTCCAGAAACACTCAATCACATACTGAATGCCTGTCCCATGGCCTGCTCTCTGTGGGATGACATGGCTATGATCTTTAGACAATCTGACAGAAACAGAGACTCCATTCAACTCTCACTCAGCCAGTGGAGATCTTCCATATACTCCAATCCCTTGGTCAACAGTGCCTAGAACCTAATACCAGGAGCAATAGCCTAGATCCTTTGGAAAGAATGAAACGCACGAGTCTTCAAAAACTCTGCATTGGCAATAAGCGTGCTGACAGGAAAAGTGAGATGGCTCATCAAAGAAACGATCAATGCCATGGGCACTTTGCAGAAAGAGGGCAACACTTCACCGAATGATGATAGAATTATTCAAATCCTAAATCTTCAAACCCAGATCAACCCTGCTGGAAAAAACTGCATCTCCAAAGGAACAACGTAGGAAAATTGGACTCTACCCCCTTCTAACACGTTGAAACTCAATTTTGATGGGGCTTCAAGAAAGAACCTGGGAATCGCTGGCTATGGGGGCGCAGTAAGGGATCACACAGGAAAAATTCATCTCGTCTATCATGGAAACCTCGGAGTGAACACCAACAACACTGTAGAGCTAATTGCTCTCATTCAAGGTCTCACTCTGGCAGGCCGCTACATATTTCTACCACTGATAGTGGAAGGTGACTCGGAGATCATAATAAGGATCATAAAGAAAATCCAGATGGGAATGCAGGTACATAAAGTAACACCCAGTTGGAGACTGTCGGCAACACTGCAGGATCTCCAAAATCAACTCTGCAACTTGCAAGGGATCACATTCCAAGCAGTTCGCAGAAAGGAAAATAAGATAGTTGATGTCTTAGAAAATGTAGGGATCGACTCCAAGATGGCAGAATTCCACAGCCTCTAGCACGATCTAGCAGAAGGAGAGCTCAAATAAAACTGCAAAAATATCTAGCAGACAGATCTGCACACTTAGGCCTCGGCAGCAAGGCACACGATGGTTTCAAACACAGGAAGGAATGGCAAACCACGATAGAAGCGCCATTGAAAAAAGAATATATGTGCCAACAGGCTCGCGCAATCTAGATCGAAGACACATCCCGGCACACTGCATCAACAAACTACATGCTCATACACTACATGCATGACAATCTCAGGAACTTCAGGCAGCAATTTGCCCACCTCACATGTCGGATCACCTCACGGTCTTCACGAGAACTTCCCTTAGACAACGCCCTTCTTATACATTCGGAACACTCCTTGAATTTTATGCCAACAAAAGGCTACCCATTCAACTCAGGAAGGTCTCTCTAACCCCTGTGGAACATTGTATTTTTATTCACAAACATTAATATAACTACTTAACTTTACAAAAAAAAAAAAGGTATACTTTTTAAAAATCTGTGTAAACCAAAATCATTATACAGAGTATCCAAATGTCTGGATCTGAGTTAGATCCATCGTTATAGACATAAATCCATGTGCGTTCAATATAAAATGATAAATGTCTGAAATAAAACTTGAGAATTTATCCAGAGGATAAATCGTTGAAGCAAGCCAGTCGAAGCGAAATTAACAAACCTAGAAGGTAAGCGAAGTATTTGTTAAATCTTCCTTGATAACGAACAATAATTTAAATGGAATGTTGATAAAATACAAAGACCCTCAATACCTGTATGTATTTCACAAGAATAAAAATTGTTAATATTTATTTAAACCGAGAAATTTTGTAAATATTTCATTAACAATCGAAAAAAATAAATATATTTACCTGAGGGTAAGAGTGTATATCTCAAAAATGACAAGGGAAGGGGAATTACGGGGAAGAAAGGGGACAAGATCATATATCTATATATATATATATATATATATATATATATATATATATATATATATATATATATATATATATATATGAGGCAATATAAATGTTATGTGAACATAGGCATTCAAATAAAATAACTAAAAACCTTACAGTCAAACTCGATTCATGAAGAATCAAACCCACGGAGAAGCAAAGTGGGAATCACCATACAGATGATGGAACTTTTGTTCTATGTTCCAAAAAATAAAAAAATGACATTACAATTAGATTATGAGAACTACTGGTACTATAGTGATTGCTTGTTTTAATAGAATAATCGGTAAAAACGAACCCTCTAGAAAATCCGAGGATGAGAAGAGGAGAACATTATTACCAAATGTAAAAAACCAAAAATGAAGATTAAACTAAATGAAAATCAGTGGAACTAAATAAACATTACTACTGGGAGTAGATATCAGTAAAATGAAAATATCCGAAGTATTCTTACGACCGTGAGGGCTACGGAAGAAAATTGAGACGCATTGAGGATAGAAGTCGATATCTCAATGGGAAATGCAATAATAAATTTCCATATAATGGATGGAAAACGATGGTATTCATACCTGAAAGTTGTTCAAGAAAACTATGAGAAAATATTCATATAGCTATCAGACGTCTCGAACAGTGGATGTAAGTTCCATTATGAACACCACAAGGCCTATGGTGGAAAAGAACTAGTAAAAAGAAACGAACCACAGAAGAGAGGACTTAAATAAAAATCTAAGACCAAAACCCTACGTTTAAATCGACTCATCCGAATCATACACGTGTCAACAGATCCCCATCGGTGTTGGGATCGATGTGCATATCTCGGGATTAAAATCAAGGGAATGACGAAGACAATCTGGAGAAATCTTCCATTAAACACAATGGTACCTCTATTCCATATTACAAATTAAAACATTTAAGTGATGTGTACCAACAACTCTAAAAAAAAAAAAATATAAATCCCATAGTATCGAAATGTACTTCAACGCATATAAAGTGTACGTAGAACGAATTTAAAACGCTCGTTGAATCTACTAATGAAGAGCTGCCTTCATCATTACATACTACGGACAAATCACATTGAACTCTAATGCCAACCAAAGATATTTGCATTAGAGAAAATACAAAAGGTGAATCATATATAAAAATTGGATCAAGGTTTAATAACCAAGTACTCATAGCGTAAATGCTACAATAAGTCCATTAAGGAAATGTGCCTCGAAATTTATGAAACCAAAATTAATGTGGACCATCAAAAGTAGGTGTACTTTCCATGGGAATGGAAATATCAACCATTGCCCTCAGTTATACTCATATCGAAATTATATGATATGATTGTTGAGAATTCATGAATGGCCATTAAAGTTCTAAGGTTATGCACTTAATGATATATATATGTAAATCGAATTTGACGTAAGGTTACAAAAGTAATCACCCTCATCTATAGATAAGAGGTATATCAAATAATTGATTTGATAATATATATATATATATATGCATAGAGAGAGGTGTATATACAATCTTAGAAATATAACGATAGTATCAAAATACTTCAATACAATATATGTTAGGAAAAATAAAACAAATTGGTGAACTAACATATAGTTGCCAAAATAAAAAGGGAATTGTCTAGGGGACAATTAATTTGTGTATTACCTTTCCATTATGATGAGATGAAAATGCTGTGAAGGGTATCCTTGGAGTATGAAAACATTTGGAAAAGGAATTATATTAATAATTCAATAAACCTCTTTCCTTAATAATATTAAGAGAGTAGTTAAGTATTAATGACAAAATCGTTAAAAATAAATTGAAGAGTAATGTTCACTCATCCTTAGAAAAAAAATAAAAATTTGGGGTTGGATGAGAGTCGTTACAAATAATCTAAGTTATTGTTTATAGTAATTTATATAAAGATAGAAAATGTGAAGCTGGGTTACACCTTTTGCCCTTTTTTGAGAAAAATTTTTCATTTTTTTTGGTTCTTCAACTTTCTGCAAACTATAACAATTTTTCTGTGTAGAATTTCATTTTGCGGTAAAAATAAAAGTTGTGATAAATTTTGTTAGCTTTCTATTACTTATTTTTTGAAATTTTTTTATGCAGATTTGATATGTCAACTTAGCGTTTCTTTGAGTGTGTGTTTCTTAACAATCAAAGAATTCATAAGAAGTCATGTTATGTGGCAACGTTGTATTCATTGAAAATTTGTGTTTTTGAAAAAGCAAAATGTGTTACAACAATCTAGACAGAGTCTACTTTGGTTTCGTCATATTTACAAAGCCAATGGATGCATATCATAATTACTAGAATTTTTTGAACTGGTCCAATACGAAAAACTGCGTATTTTTGATATGTTTCGCGTGGCAACAAATTTCTTAAGATATAAGTTATAAACTAAAAATATAAAAGCTACCCATTAGATTCAACGGACCAATGTAATGCCCCATAATTTTTTCAATTTTTTTTACAATGTATTTTGGGAGACACAAAATTTTGATTTCACCTAATCACGATGACCCTCAAAAATTGTTTGCACTCATTTTATTAGAAAAATAATTAAAATTAATAAACGTTTACGAAATTCCATAAAATTTATATTTCCTGAAAGTAGATTCAATTCTGAAAATGCTTGTCTTGGTTTCGATAGTTAATTAACAAGTTTTCATGGAGTTTAATCAGTCCAAAGTTGCAGAACCATTTTTAGAGCTTGGTTCTGCGTAATTGGTGACGTGTTAGTTCGGCCGAACTATTATTGAAAGTTCGGCCGAACTATGATTTCCACTTACGAGCCACTAAAACTAACGTCTTAATAGTTCGGTCGAACTTCTTATCAAAAGTTCGGCCGAACTATTGTGCAATTCTCCGTCGGCCGGAAATTTTTGTGGAGCCCCCTACAAAACACATATTTCGCGTCAATATAAATTTCCGTGAAATGATTCACAATTTTCCCACATTTTACACTTCATTTCATTTTACAACTTGGTTTGAATTCAAAAACATTTCTTCCAAAGTTTGGGTTTAAAAAATTTTTTTGGAAGACATTTTCTGGATGCGGCGTGATTTTTCTTGGAGGTTCAAAGTTTGAGTTTAAAGAACTTTTTTGGAAGACATTTTTTGGAGGCGACGTGATTTTTCTTGGAGGTATGTACGTGTTTTGTGTTGAAATAAATCTTTTGAGCTTTTTTGTTCAAAAAATTTTCTTCACATTTTGGATTTAAAGAATTTTTTTGGAAGACATTTCTTGAAGGCGATGTGATTTTTCTTAGAGATATGTACGTGTTTTGGATTGGATTACGTATTTTTTAGAAAAGATTTTTTTAAATTAAATCTTCTGTGATATTGTTTGTAATTGAGTTATTGTCTAATTTTTTGAAGGAAATAATTTGAACGTCATACCCTATTATCATGGGAAATCGAAGAACTTGTGTGAGAAAATATGATCGAAAAAGAAAGTTTGAGGAACGTAGAGAAGAGACGGGACAATATCGCAAAAGAAAGTTAGAAGCTCTCTCAAATATTGAAGAGGAAAATCAACCTCAAGCAGAAATTGAAGCAGGTATGTAAATGTAAATATTACATGATCTATTGATATATATTTAAAAATTTCCTAATGTAAAATGTGAAGCTTAATTTTTATTTGATGAACTAGTTTGAAAAATATTTTGTTTGATGTAAACAGACAGAGATATTCCTCAAAATATTGAAGAAGAAAATCAACCTCAAGCAGAAATTGAAGCAGGTATGTAAATGTAAATATTATGATCTATTGATATATTTTTAAAGTCTTCCCAATGTAGAATGTGAAGCTTAATTTTTATTTGATGAACTAGTTTGAAAATTATTTTGTTTAATGTAAACAGACAGAGATACTCCTCAAAATATTGAAGAAGAAAATCAACCTCAAGCAGAAATTGAATCGGGTATGTAAATGTAAATATTCTGATCTATTGATATATTTAAAATTTTCCTAATATTTATTGACATATTTATTAATTTAGTTATTTATTGAATATGTACTATTTTTTCGAATATGTACAGATGAAATCACTATCGATAATGAGATGTTAGAAAATGTCGACACTCACATATATGGAGATAAAAAACCTGACTATGTTATATGATATCGTCTCGATAAAATTTTGGAAATGTTTTTCAAAACTGAGCAAGTGACAGTTCAAGCTCAAATGTTGAAAAGTCTCATATCATCAAGGAAATTAAAAGAAGCGACGACACTATTGGGTATTCGAAAATCAACCAAAGATAAAAAAATGAAAGAAGAGGTGATAAAAAATATGAGTAGTGCTATAGAGTCAATTAAGAGATCTAGAGATAAATATGTTTCAAATATACGTAGAGGAATACAAATGGCAATGGTTTCACCAAGTACTCAAGAGAATCGTTTGAATCTAACATCTATGGCATGAGCACTGGGAACCTCGCGAAAAACTCTGCACAAACATCGAAAATTTTGACTGCAAATAGACGTAAATGATGAACTCGCTTTTTGGAGAGCTATTTGTAGGAAACCATACAAAGATAGACTTGGAGAAGATGTTAAAAAAATAATATATTAATATTGGAAGAACAATTCGCGTGTTTCACCCATTGCAAGAGATGTGTTGCGAAGAAGAATAGCACGAAATCAATACGAAGAACATGAAAAACGTCTCTTGGAAACCACTCAAATAGAGTTATTCAACAAGTTCAAAGAAGAGAATCGTCAAATTCAAGTTTCACTCAGTGCTTTTGTTCAACAAAAACCATGGTATGTAAAACCTATCACCGTACGTGACACTTGTTGTTGCCGTTATCATGTGGAATTTGAGTTATATTATGACACATTCCTTGATTTCGGTAGAACATTATGGAAGGATTCACCTCCTCCTTCCACTATCCGTGAATTCGTATCTCAAATTCTATGTGAAAGAGAAAGCAACAAACTATTTTACAAAAAGAAATGTGTTGGTGGTAAAAAATGCGATGATTGTGGAAATTTGACTAAATTTCAAAACAAATATCGTATTGATATAAATGATCAATCATAGTCCAACATGAAAGTGAAATGGAAGAGATATGAATATACCAGTACATCGATTCAAGGTGCAGATAGTGTTAAAAGAATCGAATTACGAGAAGACGAAATTTTTCTAATAGACTTTTTGAGAAAGTTTGAAGCAGAAATTTACAAATACACCATGCATTCCCATAGAGCTCGATGGCAAGACTTTCAATTCAAAAAATCTCGTGAAGTTTTTCCACCAGGAACCATTTTGTCAGTGATTGATTTTGCAGAAAACTACACATTTGTTCCACAAAAAGAAATTCAAAGTGAATACTATCACTCTGACCAAGTCTCCATGCTCATCCATATTCTATATAGACATGCTGAACAAAATGTCGATCATATAGAAAGCACGAGTGAAAATCAACATATCATTAAAGAATATCATTTTTATATCAGTGACGATCGTACACATGATACATGTTTTGTACAACATTGTTTTGGAAGAATTTATGATTCATTGAAAAATCGTGGAATAACATTCAATGAGCATTGGATATGGTCAGACAGATGCGCAGGTCAATTCAAATCTGCACGATCATTTTTTTGGTTGTGCCGTCTTCATAAGAAAACCTGCATTAAACATCGTTGGAATTTCTTTGAGACTGGCCATGGAAAAGGAGAACATGACGGTGCAGGAGCATGCATAAAACGAGTACTTCGAAGATATCAAATGAACCACTTTGCACGCCGACTTGTGAACGTTGAAGAAGTTGTTCAATGGTGCAAAAATGCTCTAAGCCATGAGATTAACCCATCAAGAGAAGTGCGAAGGTACATTCAATTTAATTTATATTGGAAATCTAATTTTAAACATTGTACATTTATCATGTAATGATTATTTTTAATTGTATTTTAATATCATATTTACAAATTCTTTTTCTAATTTTCCATATAAAGGTTTTTCTGGCATATTGGAATCAGAGACGTAAATAGATCAATTGGAAATGACGTTGGAACAATAAAAGGGACTCGAAAATTGCATTCAATTCAAACAAAATTGTCCACAAATGTGTTTGCATTGGATAAAAGAAAATATTCTTGTTTTTGTGATGTTTGCATAGACAACACAAAATCCAATGACGTCTGTGAAAACAAAATGTATGTGAACGATTGGAAACATACAGAGCTAAATACAAAGGGAAAAATGTTTGTTGCAATGTTTGAAGAAATGGAATCAGATGAAACTACAATATCATCCGATGGTGATCGAGTTTCTGATCTTGTTAGAGAAGGTAACATTTGAATTACTTTTTAATGATTTAAAGATCTACAAATAAATTTAAATATGTATAATTAAATATTAAATTTATTTTATTGTGCAGGAGATGTTTTTGCTATAATTTCACCTATTGACAACGATGAAAATGTGAAGTATTATTTGATGTGTTGCACTGAACAAAAAATGAAATTATTACAAGACTATAATGATCACGGATTTCAGTATGACAAAGGGTCTATTATACTGAAAGGTTATTTTTTCAAACAAACTCGTCAAGTGGAGACTTTGTTTACTTCGAAGACCATGCCCCTGATTCCATAAGTTGTCAATATAGTCACTTGGTGTGTGCAGCACGCATAAAGTTGATAGAAGTTCAATCAAAGAAAAAATCAAAAATTAAGAAATGGAAAATGTCAAAGTCCGATCATGAACGGATTATTGAGGATGGAATTCCATTAGAATTTTTTTGAGTGAAGTGTCCAACAATTTTTTATCTTTGGATTAAATATGTTTTAGACCTTTCAGTACTCAACTAAAAATTGAGCTGCTTATGTTATTTGTGGTTTGCAGATGTTACAAATTGTTTGGGTACAAGCACGTGCTCTAGTATCAACTGAAAGTAGTTTTTCTATACATGTGCGTTGATTAAAAATGTTAAATATGTATTGGATATATATATATATATATATATATATATATATATATATTCTAGAATGAAATTAATTATTCTTGTATATTAATTGTTCTTGTATATGTTCTCCGACCATATGGTACAAATTATTTCACTTTATTTTGTAAAGTCAGATTCGGTCCCCATATGGCCTAGCCTCCAAGGGACGAGATAACAAGTGGTTGTCCCCACTTGCCCGAATCTCAGCTTTTAAGTACAATTTTACTGTTTATTTCAAGCATAATACATGATGTCCTAGCCAAAGATAGATTCTCTTTGTTTCAAGTTTCCAGTCAAAGTTCTCACCGAATGACCTGCTCGAACTCTTGTAGTAAACACCATACCTCATCTCTCTTGCTCTCCAATATTATTAGGTTTAATTATTATAACACAAAAATTGTTCTACATCGTCAATACTTTTTTGCGCTTACACTAAAATCAATGAACACTATTAATCCAATGTCTTTACAAGTAATGTACCATCATACATGCAATTATATCAAATTAGAAATCAACATATACAATGAAATCAATGAGGATTGTCTTGTTACAAGTAACATAATTTCAATTTACCATATGTGCAAATGTAGGTTGAAACCATCCAAAACTTTAAGTTTTAAATTGAAACCATCCAAAATTTTAAGTTTTAAAACCCTTTTGATTATATATTGTGCATTATTAAAACATTTAACATTTAAAGTTCATTAAATATCACATGCAAAAGTCAAGAACATGGAAGATAAGATCAAGAGGGACTTTCTTGATCCTAAACCTATTGGTTTGAAGAAAGAAAATGCAAGTGTTGGCACACTAGGATATTATAAATACTAACTTTGTAAGATCATTTGGCATTCGGAAAAATTCGAAAGTTTTAGACTGTCAATCAATTTAAAGTACCATTCACCCTAGGGAGGGTAAAATATTCAATGTAGGTTGGTGATGATGCTCACTCCTAGCTTGAAGCAGTGCCAATGACCAATTCTTTAATGAATTCCAATGCACTAGACCAAAGTTGGTTCAACCTACTTGGTTTTTCACGCAAGAAATTCCAAGGATGGACTTTCTAGAGAAACTGCTGAAATTGAAAAGCTTGACATGGAGATACGACAAGGTGAACAAAGACTTCAGGAACTCTTTATGGAAAGGGCTCACTTGAAGGAAAGAAGCACCACGTTGCAAGCTAAAGTCAAGAACATGGAAGATAAGATCAAGAGGGACTTTTTGGATCCGAAACCTATTGGTTTGAAGAAAGAAAATGCATGTGTTGGCACACTTGGAAAAGAAGACGACCACACTAAGACGATTGGCGCACTTCGTTTGGAAGGAGTCAATATATGTCGTATTGGAGAAATTAGACAGAATTCGAAAAGGAAAGAGCTTGAACCAATTCAAGAAGACCCAGGATCGAATTGTTCTATGGAGCTTCATGAGAAGAGATATGTGAAAAGCATTGTTAAGCCAAAGGCTAGTTCGAAAGACATATTGGAAGAGGAAATGTTGAAGAATATTGCGAAAGTAAGGCGCAAGACAAGGAGGAATGATGATGAAAGTTCCTTGGACTTGAGATTCATGTCTACAACCGTACATGGGAAAAAGTTCTCTGCTTTGATAGACACGGGGGCTACCCATAGCTTCCTAAGTCGAAAGGCGGCTTCATCTCTTAGAAAGAGGAAGGCTAGCATCGAGAAAGAGTTGAGTGCTTTCAAGGTAGTCAACTCGAGGATGAAAGCAGTGACTGGTGTCATGAAAGGCACACATGTGAGAGTAGGGTCATGGTTTGGAAAGATAGACTTAAGAGTCATTGACATGGATGATCATTCTATTATGGACCATACCAATGATGGACAGAGACATTCTCTTAATTCTTGTGATCAATCTTAAACTATTTTATGAAAGATAGATAAACCATTTAAATATTTATCTCAAACTCTTGTAGTAAACACCATACATCAAGTCTCTCTTGCTCTCCAATATTATTAGGTTTAATTATTATAACACAAAAATCATTCTACATTGTCAATAATTTTTTGCGCTTACACTGAAATCAATGAACAATATTAATCCAATGACTTTACAAGTAATGTACCATCATACATGCAATTATATCAAATCAGAAATCAACATATACTGTAATGAAATCAATGGGGATTGTCTTGTTACAAGTAACATTTCAATTTACCACATGTGCAAATGTAGGTTCACATTATATCATTCATGTAGTTTTAAAAACTTCAGATACCATTAGAATTATAATTCAACTATCCAACAAAAACATTTAACATTAAATATCACATGCCATGCCAATTATAATTCAACTATCCAACAAAAATATTTAACATTAAATATCACATGTCAAATGTAATTCAGATGACAACATTACTTCACATTCACATGCCAAAAGTACTAAAACCATCCAAATAACACTGAAATCAATGAACACTATTAATCCAGTGACTTTACAAGTAATGTACCATCATACATGCAATTATATCAAATCAGAAATCAACATATACTGTAATGAAATCAATGGGGATTGTCTTGTTACAAGTAACATTTCAATTTACCACATGTGCAAATGTAGGTTCACATTCTATCATTCATGTAGTTTTAAAAACTTCATATGCCATGCCAATTATAATTCAACTAGATCCAACAAAAACATTTAACATTAAATATCACATGCCATGCCAATTATAATTCAACTATCCAACAAAAACATTTAACATTAAATATCACACATCAAATGTAATTCAGATGACAACATTACTTCACATTCACATGTCGAAAGTACTAAAACCATCCAAAGAACACTGAAATCAATGAACACTATTAATCCAATGACTTTACAAGTAATGTATCATCATATGTATGCAATTATATCAAATCAGAAATCAACATATACTATAATGAAATCAATGGGGATTGTCTTGTTACAAGTAACATTTCAATTTACCACATGTGCAAATGTAGGTTCACATTCTATCATTCATGTAGTTTTAAAAACTTCAGATGCCATGCCAATTATAATTCAACTATCTAACAAAAAAATTTAACATTAAATATCACATGCCATGCCAATTATAATTCAACTATCCAACAAAAACATTTAAAATATGTCCAAAAATATGTCCAAAAATATGTCTAAAAAACATATTGTAATAAAATATGTCCAAAAATTATAAATCTCACTCAAGTATCAAACTGTATCAAGTTTAACAAATTTTAAAACCATCTAAATTTTGAAATCATATCAAATCTACTGTATATCTTGTCCATCAAATGGAGGATCTAGCCTCTGGGTCTCGGTTAGCTCCCTATCCTGTAAATAGAAAACCGACATACACAATGCACATGTACTTGAACATTAAAATTTGAAGTTTTAGAAATGAATGAGAATATATATATCTAGAACTTCATGTAAAAAACAAAATATAACAAAAAAATCACGCAATACCTCGTAAGGTTGCCTCTCCATTTGATGAAGAGTATCTGCCATAGAAACATCTCTAGTGGTAACCTGTACAATATACATGTACAGTTAAATATAAATTTATATATATATATACATAAATAATTTATATAAATTAAAAACTTTCAAATGAAAATGCACGTGTACATATATATAAACTTATTTGAACAATAATATTAAAAAAAAGAACTAAAGACAACTTCTTCAAATGCTGTGGATGTCCCTATCTCCGTCGCTAAAGTCCTTGGATTAAAAAAATCTTCTATACAAACCTAAATTCAAAAAAATTTAAATAACTCAAAATATAGATCTCTCTCTATATATCTCAATTTTTTATGGAACTTTTTGAGGTAACATAAATTTTGAACTTGTGAAAAATTTTCCATACTTGGTCATCTCCCAATGAAGTAGAAGGTATATCTCCTAAAGAAGAAGAAGGTACCGGGATCCCAAAAACATCAGACGGAATCGGTACCTGTTAAAACATTTTATCGAATTATATATATACATACATGTACATGTGTGGCAAAAATTATTTATTTTAGAGTCACTTAAAAAACACTAACATACATGTGCCAACATATCATGATGGTCAGACCCATCTGCATCGTTTGAACCAGAGGTCCCGAACGTAATATTAACATTTTCATCACGCATCATGCCTGAGAACTGCAAATGGTGTTTTAACATATAATAATACATTTTTGTTAGATTAATGTACACATACAAATAAATGTATACATGTGTACATACACATGTATTTATTACAAATTGTACACATGTATATGTAAATATGATTTCAAACCCTAAGGTCACTAACACATACTGTTCCGGTGCCCTCTTCCTCAAGAGAAATTAGGTCTTGCAAACCATTGCGACAATTTATTGCATATGTTCGGAGATCTTCAACATTCATGTTGTAAATCTCCTCATCTGTATGATAAACAAAATTGGCACGTGCATTTTCACGTGCTCTTTGTCGATTTAAGCCAAGACCGACTCCACTCAATCTGCTATGAACATTTTTTATCATAACATCTCTTGCTTCATGACTTATTTGAGAAGTCGCATCCATCTCTGATCGTAGGGTTTCGACTCGAGACGGTCGACTCACCAATGGCGGCTCAGGGCGAGGCAACTCCACATCTCACTTAGCGCCCTTACGTTGATATAATCGACCTCTCCCCGGGCCAAAAAATTTTGAAGGAAGGTCATTGTAGTCTGGTTTCATACCCAAAATTTTTTTTGCATAAAACATTTGTGCAAAATAAATAGGAACCTCATCATTCCATGGAAGCCTTCCAAAGGCCGCAAGATGTTGACTATACAAATATTGTGCTTTGTCTGGGTGCTTGAAATACTGCACCTTCAACATCTTTCTTTTTGGCCCTTCCTTATAATTAAACATTGACTTAGCCTGTGCTCTTGAAACTTTTTTTTTTATGTCCTGCCATTTATCGGGACCTATCACTGTTTCTCTTCTCTTTCTCATCACTTCTACAAACGAATCAATGGTTGGCCCCAAATCTTTGTACACTTTTACCATTTCACTCAATGAATGTGTAACTATTTCTAAGCTTTGTCTACTCTCAGCAGGTAGAGACAAATCCTGGAGATCTCTTTTCAATTTTGCATAAAGGCTTTGACACCTTTGTAAGGTGCATTCCTCCATGTTCGTTTCCCATGGTATATCAGTAATCTCAGCCAGATAAGTTGTGCTAGGTTGACAGCCTTCTTCTTCAATGTAGCGCGCTGCCCTGCGTCTTTTTTGACCACTGGCTCGAACATTTTCAGCCTCTGCATCAATATATATAAAATTTCATATATTAGAAAAAACACGTGTAAAAAGTTGTAAAAATTTAATGAAAAAATATTGAAATTGATGGCAACCTTGATGTTGTTGGTTAACATCATCTCCAACATGACCCTGCTGAGAACCAGCCCCAGAATGATGCTGCTGAGAACCAGACCCACAGTGACCCTGTTGAGAACCAGCAGCCGTTGATTGCTGGCCTTTGGGGGAATAAATATCACCCCCTTCCCGCACCCTGCTACCTCGACCGGTTGAACCTTGGCCACGCTCCATGGATGGAGTAGAAAGCCTTCTCCTCTTGCCTCCTAAAAATTAAAATATGAAACTTATTAACAACTAATTTCACTCACGAAGTTAATAAAAAAATCAATTCCATATGTACACACATGTATGGAGATTTAAGATTATATTTAAATACCGTGAACATCCTCCGATCCCTGAGCCTCCATATGGGATTCGGCTGATCTTCATCTTTCATCCTCCATGATATATATCTATTGGTCGACATTCACAAAATAGATTTCAAAAAATCAATACCTCAGAGTAAAATCCAGTTTGGGGCTGTTAAATCTAGTATGTTCTATATTTCTTACATTTCTGCCCTCCTATTTTTCTTTCCAACCAAGATTTATAAAATAACATGAGAAGCAACATGAGACTTAGAACAATCATTTTCATTATCTATATGGAAGGCAAAAATGATTATATCCCCTTGAGCTTAAGCTTATGTAGTTTGTCAATTTTTATCATATATTTTTTGGTAAGTGTAAATGTTTTTTTATCTATAGTACAAGT
Organism: Pinus albicaulis; assembly: GCA_034641835.2. NCBI lineage: Eukaryota > Viridiplantae > Streptophyta > Pinopsida > Pinales > Pinaceae > Pinus > Pinus albicaulis. Next base: position 353,441,853 of record CM076582.1, read on the forward strand.
CATGAGTTCCCCAATTTTACCTTATGTAAAGCATGATTCTAGGATTACTAAAATTTGTACTTGGTTTTTAAGAATATATCAAATAAAGTTTTTGAGAAGCAAATATGGCTTGTTCCTTAGAATTTGGCACTTTGAATTTCCTTCCCCATATTTCTTGTTAATGATTATAACCTTAAAATGGCTAATATTGGTTTGTCATCATCATCTAAAAATGACTTGGCAGATGAAAATTTACCATGTCAATCATCATCACTTCACACCATCTCATACATGAGCCCTTCTACATATTATATGCATGCATTTTTGAAATGTCATCCTCTACCTATCCCATGAATGATTGTGACAACAGGTGAATAAAATACAATTTATAAGCAGAAGATAGTTTCTAGCTTGTCCTCCTCCATCCGCCCCATAGCTAGTGATTTCTCAATTTTCCACTTCCAACTTTCTATTCTCGAAATTCATTAGCAGCTAATATTATCGATAGCCACACCACTATACATATAATTATTATATACACTACTACATTAATGAACTCTACGTTGTTTGTTATTGTAAAGTCCAATAACAAACAATGTTAATTGAGTTTAGTAGTGTATATAAAAATTTCTTTGACTTCCAGGTGTGTTGTGACTATTAGTAGAATTAACTACCAAAATGAATTTCCAAAATAAAATGTTGGAAGAGAAAAAATAGGCAATCAATGGATATGGAGTGCGTGGAGGAGGACAAACTTATAGTGATCCCTTCCTTATCAAATTTCCTTTATTCACCTAATGTCACAATCAATCATGGTCTAGATAGAAGGGATGACCTACCATAAATTCAATCATATAATGTGTAGAAGGGTCATATATAGATGGTGTGAAACGATGATTACAAACATGATAATTTTTCATCTACTAGGTCATTTTGAGATGATGATTACAAACCAGTGCTAGCCCATTAAAGGTTATAATCATTGGTGCCTAATGTGGGGTGGACAATTTAAATCAAGTTAGTATCAAAGTACAATTTAGCTCATTTTAGTCAAGGTTAGTTAGAAGAATTAGCTATTGGTTTCTACCTTCAATTTCCTCTGAAAATGAATGTGTACGTACTTTTGAGAGACATTAGAGACATTAGAGTACCTTCAATTTCCTCTGAAAATGAATGTGTACGTGCTTTTGAGAGACATTAGAGACATTAGAGGAACAAGGTCCAATTTTTTGATGAAAATGTGCTATGAAAGTAAAGGGTTTTAAAGGCAAGCATGTACAAGGCATAGTTGAGCCAAATGTTCTTCAAGAAGGGCTTAATTATTTGGGTCTTGGTTATGGAAAACATGGAAAATGCTCCAAAGCCAAGGAGGCTTGTGAGGTTTGTGTTCATGATGAATGGAACATGTACATAGTTTACCTTAAAGTTGTTGTGCTTTACGGATATTAAAATGTAGAACTTCTATTTAGATCCATTCCAGAGATTGACTGCAGGGGCATTTACTAGATATGTCACCTTTCATAAAAGATGAGATCTAGAGGCTACCTGGCCCTTTACAGACTCTGCCTATAGAACTTGTAGAAGTAAACACTAGATGCATTAACAATATCAAAGAACGTTTTAATGCTCAGACATGGGAATGTGTCTCTTTCCCTACGCAAAAAAATAGTTCTTGAGGTAGTTAATCTTCATAGACAGGTCATCAAGCAAGTCAATGTGATCATCCCTCCTTCCCTCCCTTCTAAAATAATTATGTTTTGCGGGTCAAAAAGCCAAAATATGGAGACAATTATCACCAAATACAACGTACGATTATGCATGATGGAGAATATCTAGCGCTTTCCCTTGTTAAATATATTAACAAGGGAAAGCGCTAGAGATTCTCCATCATGCATAATCGTATGTTGATGCTTATAGAGTGAAAAAACTGAAAGAATCAACTTGTGGGGTCATTTTAATGGGGGGTGGAGAATTCAGGTCTTTGCAAATTCAAAGTATGGTGCATGTTGCATGAAGCAAGATGTTGAAAGTAGAGTTATGTTAGACACACTTAAATGCAACAAATATGGAAATTCGTACATGAGCTCTATTATTTGACTTAAGAGTCAGTTGTTTGAAAAGGCATGTTTTGTCAACTTTTGTTTCGTTGATGGTTTTGTACACCAATATGTAAGAGTACATGGACATATTCACATGATGTGAATTTTTTTTTCCTTTAAGGAGAAAAATGATGTGTTTTCAGTTTGATGGTTTTGTTTGTGACAAGACGTCACAAGATTTTGCGAAGGTCCACCCTTTAGTGAGAGCCTCATGATTACAACATATCCATGAGAATCAAATGGGAGTGCATCCTTATTTTGAAAACAAGTAGGATTCTAAGCTACCTAGGACTCAAACCATCATTTTTAAATTTGAAATATAATGGTGTTGTTTCAATGCCTGAATCCACAACCCTAACACATGAAATCAATAATCTAATTACACATGAAATAAATAGTTATTTTCTCCAAAATTAAAAGTATAACTTAAAACTAAATTCAACATAGTTGAAATAAAAAGAAGCGCCATTGAAATGGTTTGCTGACAAATGGTTAGATTTCTCTCCAATTAAGGCCTAGCATGTATTTTGATGTTTCATTAATTTCTTTGAAAATTCAAAGTATGGTGCATGTTGCATGAAGCAAGATGTTGAAAGTACATGAGCTCTATTATTTGACTTAAGAGTCAGTTGTTTGAAGAGGCATGTTTTGTCAACTTGTGTTTGGTTGATGGTTTTGCACACCAATATGTAAGAGTACATGGACATATTCACATGATGTGAATTTTTTTTTTCTTTGAAGGAGAAAAATGATGTGTTTTCAGTTTGATGGTTTTGTTTGTGACAAGACGTCACAAGATTTTGTGAAGGTCCACTCTTGAGCGAGAGCCTCATGATTACAACCTATCTGTGAGAATCAAATGGGAGTGCATCCTTATTTTGAAGGAGAAATTTCAATAGGCTTTAGGAAATTTAATTTCAAGTCATTTAATTTCATAGAAATAATTCAGAGGTACATGAAATGAATAGTATTTAGGAAGAACAATAGTCCCTCATGGAATATGAAGAAAGTAGCCACTTCATTTTGTATATATGCATGCTTTGAGTTACTCCTCAAAAAACTTCAAAACATGTGTATTTATTACTCTACCCATCTCGATTTTCATAGGATCCATAGCACATACATTTCTATATGCCCTAGTTGTTGTAAGGCCTAATTATTTCATCACTTTCAAAGGAATTACATCAGTTGTTTCTCCTAAATCTAGCATATAGTTGTGTCATAATATTTTATTTATTAGTAGGAATATATGAAAATGTTTATGAATTACATTTTTATTCCCTTGGTTCATCTTTTATAACTCTATAGGATAATCCTCAAAAGTAGGGTCATCTACTTCATCAAATTTTAAGAACTTCTTAACCTCGTATCTTTATTTCATATTTTCATAACTTCAACAAATGGGATAGAAACAAGATATTTTCCAAGTGTTGAAGTAAACCAACATTAATTTCATTGTACACTCTTTATATAGGTATGGTTGAATGTTGTACATCTGTTACATAGATCAATTTGTTGTTTTAATCGTTTACTCTTAAAAATTATTTGAAGTGGGAGCGAAGAGTTGGTTTCTTCCTAGGTTGGCTTACATTTCCTTTAATATGTGATCCATCCCTTTCTCTAATTCATATTTTTATCTCTTCTATTAATTATGTTATTCTTTCTATGTATTGTTAGTACAAGGGGGTGAAATAATTTCTTATCATTTTCTAAGTGGTGAGGTCGTTTGAATCTCCAATAGTTGTGTTGGTGTGGTGGGAGCCATGCTAGGAGTTGGGTATTCCATTGATATGGTCAAGGTACTTAGTGTATGAGGAGCATCCAAAATTAGGCAGATTGGGATCTTGATGAGGGGGATATGTCACTTGATGCATGCAGTGATGATGGTATTTGATGAGTAAAGGACACATATAGATGAGATGAGTGTCTTTAACATAGAGCACTCAGGGGCATGCCATATACTAATTAACCGAGTTCGTGACATAATAAATGGTGGAAGAGGAATCATCAACATATGAGGTTGGTGTAAGTGGTGGTGCTACTATTGAGGCATGATGTATGGTGACCAACACATCTTGATATCGTCGGAGATTGAGACAATGTTGTGTATAATGTTTCTGTTTCACATAAATAGACAAGAGGTCGTTGGTTCTTAAACCCTTATTACGTGATGAGGTGGCAACATCACATGATGGAGTTGGGAGAAATGGGGGTGCTTAAGGGGTGTGAAGGATACCCTTCAACTCATGAAGCATGGGGCATGAATTCATGGGATTACCTAATGTGTCTCAAAGGGCACACGGGGGACTAACCTTAGGGGTATTTTTGGTTGAAGGTTATTTCTAAAATAAAAATTATAAATAACTATGGAAACTTGCATTAACATGTGTGTGTGTGTGTGTGTGTGTGTGTGTGTGTGATCCTAAAAATACTTAGTCCAACAAGAATAAATATACTTGGAAAATATAACCAAATATATAATCAAAATTAATTTGTGAAATACAACCAACCATATAATTGAAATTACAGGTATGAGCATTTTTATTATAAAAATAAAAATAAAAGTAAACTATGAAAATGATATTGTATAACAAATTATCCCACAAAAATTATTGTAGAAAATTTTCAAATTGAAATGCAACCTTAAATTCCTTGCATTCTTTCATCAACTTTGTTAATAATTGAATAGTCTACTAGTTGACTATATTACCAACTGCAATGAATATTGTCTTTTCCTAATGTTCATTGTGAAAATGGATCCTCACGTTAATGTGATAGGATATTTTTCATCTCTCAAGTTATTGATTACTAGGTCAAAGCATCCTAATGGGTAAATTAATTGTGAGATAAATTACTTGCATTAAATGTCAATCCGGGTTCTTATACTTCTGAAGTACACTTGCACAATATATGCTAAGAAATTAACTCTCAATCAAAAATGGAAATTAACCTATGGAAATGATTGCAATACTCAAAGAAAACCAATTAATGAAAATATCTAAATGAGCACAAACACGTTATTTATCAAAGACTACATATATCAAAGCATCGAATTCAGAACTTGAAATAAATTATTCTAATTCTATACTATGAAAGCTTTTTGAAATTTGATTCTATAAAACATAAAGGTAAATCCTATTCTATTGGACTTGGAAATGAATTTGATCTATTGAACTTGAAAGAAATTCTAAGCTCTTGAATTTGAAAGAAATTCTAATCTAGTGAAATTAAATGACTTGAAATTAAATTTCCTAAAGCCTATTGAAATTTAATTTTTTTTCCTTTGAAGGAGAAAAATGATGTGTTTTCAGTTTGATGGCATAATATACCAAGATATGTGTTTTTTTTTTCTTTGAAGGAGAAAAATGATATGTTTTCAGTTTGATGGCATAATATACCAAGACACGTGTTTTTTTTTTCTTTGAAGGAAAAAAATGATGTGTTTTCAGTTTGATGGCATAATATACCAAGATGTGTTTTCAGTTTGATGGCATAACTGGCCAGGAAAACTTCCTCCTAAAACCATAATATACCAACACATGTCCACAATTAAGAAGAGTATTAAAAGGTTAATTCAATAGCAATGTGGAAACAATAAATGTGAATAAAAACATAATATTACAAGATTTCTTTTTCAAGAGAAAAAAAACACTGTTTTCAGTATATTAAAAGGGGAAAACAGTCTATATACCGATTACATATGTCCACCCACAGAGGGAGAGCCCATGTTTATCCAAACAGGATAAAAGGAAGACTCATCCCTGGCCAATTGTGGTAAAAAACCCCATATCAAATAGATACAGAATGAGCAGAAATATACAGTATGACCCTCATATGGGATATGACGAAATCTGTAAAGTCAAAAGCAGAATACAGGAATGATGCATATAACTCGAGGGTAGGATGATACAGAAAAAGACATCAGACACCCTGATGATCAGTTCCATCAGAGCATAATGTACTGAAAACTGAGCAGAATGTACAGAAAATAGTATACAGAAAATAATATAAGAATGTACAGAAAATAATATAAGAAAATAATGTACTGAGAAAAATGTATAGAAAATAATATAAGAAAATAATGTAAGAAAATAATGTACAGAAAATAATATAAGAATGCATGATCACATTCATAAAAACCTGAACATAATGTACTGGGAAGACTCAAATTGAGAGCAGAATGTAGAATTTGTATTTTTGCGTTTAACCTTATCGAAAACTGACAGTAATTGGTAAAAAACCCCATATCAAACAGATACAGAATCAGCAGAAATATACAGTATGACCCTCATATGGGATATGACGAAATCTGTAAAGTCAAAAGCAGAATACAGGAATGATGCATATAACTCGAGGGTAGGATGATACAGAAAAAGACATCAGACACCCTGATGATCAGTTCCATCAGAGCAGAATGTACTGAAAAATGAGCAGAATGTACAGAAAATACTATACAGAAAATACATGAGAGCAGAATGTACTGAAAACTGAGCAGAATGTACAGAAAATACTATACAAAAAATAATATAAGAATGTACAGAAAATAATATAAGAAAATAATGTACTGAGCAGAATGTACAGAAAATAATATAAGAATGCATGATCACATTCGTAAAAACCTGAACATAATGTACTGGGAAGACTCAAATTGAGAGCAGAATGTAGAATTTGTATTTTTGCGTTTAACCTGACAGTAAGTCAGGGCCAAAAAATTTATTATCTGATTCCTCTAATAGTATCAGAGGAGTTGGATTACTAATTGAAACCTATCCCGCTGTGGCAAGTAAAGTGGGAGTGGATATTTTACAAGAATGTCATACTTCTTCTTCACTTGTTCGCCTCACTTCTCCTCTTCTGTTCGGATTTCAAGTATTTTCTTCCTTTGCTTGAAACCAAAGATCTATATGTCTTATGTGTGAATTTAATGATTCCTTTGGAGGGAGGATGAATACCTTATTTATATGCATTATAGGGGCTCCAAGCGAGTGTCTCTTGGGGCAGATCCAACTTAGATCACAGGTAGGTTGACTTGACATATTGTGGTGTCTAAAATCAAAACTTAAAAGTTAAATTTCTCACTTTTGAAAAGGTCATGAAGAACATGTCTTATAAAATATTTTGTTGACAGATTAATAAATAATTTTTTTTTTATAACAAGTATAATTTATATTTTATCATTACGAGCACAAATTTTACATAATGAATACCAACCATAGCTACAGAATTAAAAACAAACTGGCAGTAAGTGGTTTGCGTTTAAAATTAAGAAGCAATTGGTTTCGTCGGATTTTCTTGTTTCAGCGGGTACCGAAGTTCGCTGAGAACGAAGGGGATGTGCAAAAAAATCTATGTGTAAAAAAACCAGTAAAAAAATTATCAAATCATTTACGTAAAAACCTAAAATCATTATCAAATTATCAAATCATTTACGTAAAATTAGTAAAAAAATTATCAAATCATTTACGTAAAAATTATCAAATCATTTACGTAAAATTATCAAATCATTTACGTAAATTATCAAATCATTTTCAAATCAGTAACATACGACGAGAGAATTCATAAAATACCCGATGACCAGTGCGGCAACGAGGACAACGAGCAGAATTCGTAACAGCGCGATGACGAGGACGACGAGCAGAATTCGTAACAACGCGGCGACGAGGACAAACAGCGATGACGACAAACAGCGACAACACCAGAACAGAGAAACAACGACAGCACCGGAACAGAGAAACAGCGACAGGGAAATAGCGGGAACAATAAACCGAATAACTTCGTGGGCAATTTATTTATAGAAAATAGTTCGGCTGAATTATTTTAAATGTAAAAGTTCGCTCGAACTCTATGTTCGGCCGAACTTTTATATAAGCTCGGCCGAACTTTGGTTGCCGGTTTTCCAATTTTCGGCAAAAATTCTATTTGCCCGCACCGTCAGTGGGCCATCAGGCTTAACGGAATCACGAGTTCGGCCGAACTAATTCATAGTTCGGCCGAATTCGATAAAATGTTTGGCCGAACTAATTCCGAAAAAAAATTTCAACGCGCAATTCTCACAAAAGTGTAACCCAGGTTCGGGTTTCCGTCCGTTAAACAAAGCTAACACACCAAAACTGAGACAAAGCTCACACAATACTTCCCTTTAACTTCACGATTACATTACATTTTTATAGCATAGGGCACTCACCTAATCTCCCTGAATTGGAGGCAACAAACCTAAATAGGTGGAGCTAAAATCTAAATAAAATATCTCGTTCAACAACTCATAACTAGATCTATTTCTGCATTAATCTAGATTATTCTTGCATCCTCCCTTAATGGAGAAATGGATTTTCTACAACACCTAATTTACTTCTAAAAACTTCAAACTTGATTTTACTAAGAGGCTTAGTAAAAATATCAGCCATATTATCCTTGGTATTACAAAATATTAAATCAATTTCATTTGACTCAATCTTCTCTCGCACAAAGTGGTATTGCAGCTCAAAGTGTTTTTTTCTAGCATGGTATATTGGATTATGTGCTAATTTGATAGCACTTTTATTATCACAATTGATGCATTTTGAACCACTTTGCGCCTCTTCAAGATCTGCAAGAATTCTCCGCAACCAAACAACTTCATAGGTGGCATTGGTCAAAGCTTTGTACTCAAATTCTATTCATGATAAAGAAACAGTTGGCTATTTCTTAGTACTCCATAACACAACCCCTGATCCTATATGAAATGCATAGCCAGAGGTAGATCGTTTGTCATCAGGATTTCTTGCCCAATCCGAATCAGAAAAACCTGTCACTACAACATCAGATTCATCAGTATACATAATACCTAAATTGATTGTTCCTTTTAAGTATCGGAGAACTTTCTTTGCAGCATTCTAGTGATTTCCTGAAGGCTTAGCCATGAATTGACTAAGGATACTGACTGAGTATGCAATGTCTAGTCTAGTAGTGGTGAGATAGTTCAAACTTACCACCAACTAATGATATAAAGTTTCATTGGCCTCTTTAGTTCCATCTTCTTTGTTCAACTTTGCATTTTGTTCTAAGGGAGTTGACATAGCTTTGCAATCACTCATATTGAACATTTTAAGAATTTCCTTTGTGTATTTGCTTTCAGTGATCAATGTTTTACCATGTTCTCTCCATACCTCAATTCCTAAAAAGTAATGCAATTCACCTAGATCTTTCATTTCAAATTCCTCTCAGACAACTGAATTTTAATTTATTCAATTAACCTATATGCATTTCCTATGATAATGAGATCATCCACATATAAATATATTAAATAAACATTTCCTTCTTCATCTTTCTTAACATACAAGTTACGATCATTTTTTCTTTTCACAAACCCATTCTGAGGAAAGAAGGTATCAATCTTTACATACCATGATCTCGGTGCCTGTTTCAAACCATATAAGGCTTTTCTTAACCTGCAGACTAGATGCTCCTATCCCTGTTTGACAAACCCTTCAGGTTGAACAAAATTAAAATAAACAAAGCTAACACACAAAAAGTGAGACAAAGCTCACACAATACTTCCCTTTAACTTCACAATTACATTACATTTTTATAGCATAGGGCACTCACCTAATCTCCCTGAATTGGAGGCAACAAACCTAAATAGGTGGAACTAAACTCTAAATAAAATCTCTCGTTCAACAACTCATAACCAAATCTATTTCTACATTAATCTAGATTATTCTCACAAATTAATGGTTCAAATTTAATCATTATAAATTTTTTTCATAAGCTTTTTTATTATCAAAATATGTATGGCATGTTGTGGAATACTTTAGGGATGAAATTGGGAAAATTTTCATTGAGATATATTTAAAGTTGAATAAATTTGAAATACAGAGTGACTTAATAAATACTAGAACAAATTGAATGAAAGGTTCATAGTTTATATTACATTTCCACTAGTAGGACTCTATATATATATATATATATAAAGCTTAGAACCGATTAAATGAAAGGTTCATAATTTTTGTTATATTTCCACTAATATGAGTCTAAGAGTATATATATATATATATATATATATATATATATATATATATATATATATATATATAATTCATAAGGCAAATTTTAGAATTCTTCTAACCTCAAATCACTAGAATCTCAGCCTATGAAATGGAAGAAATATAAATATCCATGATAATAGATAGGAATATTGCAAATAGTCATTGAAAAACCTATAAGAAGAACAATTATTATAAAATATGTTGTTTCTCATTTTAGTCTGTTGGCAATAAATTTTCTACGAATCTTTAATAATTTGCTATATATTAAAACTGATTTTTGTAATTATTTAAGGTCTATTTTAAATATATAAATACATAGATTAAAAGTCTTTTAAAAAGTTGTACTCAATTTATACATCATTTTATTATTTAAACTGTCGAAAAATTTATTCAAACATACTTCAAAAACAAAAAAACACACTTAACTAATCCTTTTGAATAACTAAAGTAACACACCTAGGCTTAACCACACCGTATATTATCATGGCAAATTGTTTGAAAGAAGAGGTTTGACCATGAGTAATTTTAACGTGTATGCCTGCAGGCTTTATGTGTATTTGCTCATTTACAATGAATATATCCACCATTTCACATTTATACAATAAAGAAATAATCAATTATTTTACATTTGGGTTGTATAAGGGTGGGAATCCAAGCACTTGTTCATCAAGGTGTTGACTCTTATGTGTTAGCTATTGTGCGGGATCTAACACATAATAAGTATACAGATTCCCTGATTGGAGGAATTGTTGCCCCATTGTCCAATGGTCCAGTATGGTTTGACTGCTACCCCAACTTCTCTGTTTATACTTTTGATGAAACATTGGCCGATATTCTACAACTTCAAATCCAGACTTCAGGATTTGACATGAGAAGGAAAAGACAGAATATCGCCATTCAATTCAGATGTTCTTTCCATCACACCACTACTTTGTTTCCAGCAGTCCTCCATGCCCCTAATCGAGAGTCTAAAACCAGTGTTGTCGTCATGACAGATCCTAAGAATCAGAAGGTAGAACTTCAAGCCATCAAATTGGAGGATCTATCTTTTCCTGAACACTGGACTGTTCCAAATCCAGAGCCTCTCACTATTCAGAAAATCACCTCTGCTAACATAACAGAAAATCAATCCACTGCCACTCTGTCATTTCCTAGAAGGTCAACTATTGACAGGCGTAGGATTGAAGCAGAGAGTAAAAAGTCTCCCAGATACATAGCTCCTGATTGTACAGATACTATTTGTTCTTCTGTTGTTTCAAATTGTTCACATGTTGCTTTATTTGAGTTTTCCCAGATTGTAAATTTCCAGCCCCTAGGTGTAGAATGTCCACAGTGTCGCCAGCAGGTAAATTTACGGGATCTAGCTTATTTGGTTATTCATAAGAACCACAATTTTAGGACTGGTGAAGCCCCTCCGTCTACTTCCACCAACCCTTGTCCTAATCCGAAATGTTCAGACATTCCATTCCCTCATGAAGATGAACATGTTCTTATGATGCATCTAATGCCTTCACTTGAAAATGAAGACCCTAGGCTAACAACAATTCTTGCGAATACAAGACCTGCAAACAGCTCTAAGTATGGACTTGGCTATGTTGAGCAAACAGAAAAATTGATCCCTGAATGCAGATTCAAAGATCTGCCTCCACATTGTAAGAGACCATCAGTCCCTGAGATCCACAAGTTCTATACATTGATGGATGGTTGTCCCAAGCACCAGATCTCTGCTCAGTGGATGAAGCAAATGTTAAATTGGGATCTGTTTACCCATCCTCAGGCTGATGAGTTTGCGCTTGCTTTTCTAGTTGAAGAAAAGAGAAAAATGGAAAATGAATGGAAAGCATATATGGAAGAAGAAAATGTATGGATTTCATTTTATTCTTGGAAAAAGAAAATGGAGTTAGAAGTTGTTTTAATGGCTGACTCTGCATCTTCTTCTTCACATTCCTGGCAAGCCCCTGATGGCAGTAAGATTGAAACTTCTACCTCATACCCTCCTTTTAAAAGTATTGTCCTAGGAGAAGGAGAGAATTTAGCAAATGCATATCCTTTGGTTCAAAGAGATACTGCAGCAGTAGGAGTTGATGGTAGAATTCAGAAAGTCAGTGAGCAAGTAAATTGGACAAATACTGCTCTCACTGGACTAGAAAAGAATGTTGCTAAAACTTCCCTGGTGAAGGATCAGATGGACAGTGTCCAATTTTCAGTTAATGATGTACATAGAGTTTTGAATTCTGTACAATGTGATTTATCTGTAGTTAGACATATTTCTCAAGAATCTTTTAAGAGGTTTGAAGATGTAGAGAATTGTATAGTTGAGCAGTCTTTCTCTACAAGCGATACAGTTTCCAATCTGTCAGACAAAATGGACAGATTAAATTTGAAGAAGTCCTAAAAGCCAATTCCGACTTCATTTTTGACAAAGGGAAAAAGTATTCATACTCATAAACTTAGCAGCCCAATGTCTAAGTTCCCTCATCTATTCCCTAAAGAAGTTGAAAGGCCATCCCAGCAGTCTGAGTTAACAATAGAAGAAAAATCTGAAAAAGTAACCATAGCCTCTCTTCAAGAAGAATCAGACACAGGGAAACATGCTTTTCCCATCTATGAGCCTCTACAGCCACAGTTCACAAGACATGCTGCCCCTGACTTGTATGGAGCAGGGAAAATTCTAGCCAATTCCGACTTCATTTTCGACAAAGGGAAAAAGTATTCATACTCATGAACTTAGCAACCCAATGTCTAAGTTCCCTCATTTATTCCCTAAATAAGCTGAAAGGCCATCCCAGCAGTTTGAGTCAAAAAAAGAGGAAAAATCTGAAAGAGTAACCATAGCGTCTCTTCAAGAAGAATGAGATATAGAGAAACATGCTTTTCCCATCTGTGAGCCTCTAGAGCCACAGTTCACAAGACATGCTGCCCCTCACTTGTATGGAGCCGGGAAAATTCCAGCCAGAGATACCTTTTATGAAGGGAGTCATAAGGAGTGGAATATAGATAATTTGTGAGTAGCACAAATCAGAAAACTGCTTGATATGATGATTGTGGAATATAAGCTTATGTGTGTTGAAGGAAAAACTGAGGTGGAAGCCTGCAAAACAATCATTCAATGTTTCACAGGCACATTGGCAAGATGGTGGCAACTTGAATCATCCCCTACAATGCTCACCAAGATGGTGGCAACTTGAATCATCCCCTACAATGCTCACCAAGATGGAGCAAGAAGTGCTTAAAGATGAACAAGGTGATGTTATGTTTCATGACAATGGTACTCCACAAAACAATATGATTGGTGCACTTACTGCATTAATCCAAGAGCATTTTTGTGGACCAGATTTTGCACTTCGGATACGGCATACCTCACCCGCCAGTCCCCTTGGTTTGAATGGAATTCAACTCGACTTTCTATTCACCGACGTTTGACTACCAATCCCAGTTTGACTGCGAATCCCATAGGATGGGAGAAGATAAGCGTAGATTAGTCTAAAAAAATTGGAATAAATTCGCTCGGATTTTTTCTCCCGTTTACTGAGCAGCCGTCTTTGGCCAGCGATTGCCAGCTCGACCGACGAACTGTTTGTATGTCGGGTTTATAAATATGGGAACGTTTCTGTGCATTCCATATGTGTGTGGTTGCAGTACCCACATAGACAGAGAGTTTCCAATTTCATTCCGTGAATATGCAGTTACAGAGAAGGGAGAGTAAATCACGGAGAAAAAGTAGATCTGATCATGGCGGAGAAGTGGGCGTTCTGTGTTTGGTGCGCAGGGGAGATGACACTGTCTTTATATATCCAATCTCTCTTCTTCATTTATTCACTCAAGTGGAGAATTAATGAGGTGTAGGTGTATGAGGGCAGTGTCTTCTCTCTGCGCATCAAACCTCCTGTTCCTCTATAGACATCGCTCTTTATCATTATCATTTCAAATATTGCAATAATTTATTCAATATTGCTCTTATATATCCCATCTCTCTTCTTCATTTATTCATTCAATTGGAAAATTATGTGTAGATGTATGAGGGCAATGTTTCTCTCTGCGCATCAAACCTCATGTTCATCTATATACATCACTCTTTATCATTATTATTTATAGTATTAACTATCTTGAGGGAATACTTGTGCTGCAGGTATATCCGAGCAAATCTGATGGAATATATGATTTGGTGGACATGTACCTCTAGAGTTGTGAGGTTTCTTACTCTTAACTCTGAATGCGACGGAAGAATAAAGCGATACTGAAGCTCTTCCACTTTAGTAATCGATAAAAATGTAAAATTACAGCAGTTTAGAATGATGTATAATATTTTATAACTTGTGAGAGGTTTAATTGTAATTGGTGTATTGTGTTTTATATATGACATTAAGGTTAAATGATATAGAAACCATATCTTTCTTTTCTGTACTTTTTGTTTTTGGGTTAATGTATAAGGGATATGTTTTAGTTTTTAATAATATCTGGGTTCAAAATATATTTTGGTTTTAAATTTACACAGGCAAGTTTTAGTTTTCCTGAGACTTTTAGAACAGGTTAACATCCTTGGACTTTAATATATTTGGAAGACTACTTATAGTTGAAAGACTGAAACACTTCCTCTTTACACACCATCAACATATTAAATATTTAGATCATGTGGTTTTCTTTGAATAATTATAATGTTTCTGATTCGCTAAAATCTGGTTTCCAAAAGACTTAACAAAATAAGTTAACAACTATAGACCCAAATGCATTTGGTTCTAGCAAAACATTGTGTCATTCCATTCACCCACCAGTAAAAAATTTCGATGATTTGGTTTGTAGTTTTCCTTAAATGAATATAATGAATTAGCTGGTATTCTTCAATAATAAGGAATATTAACTATCCTGATTAACGAACCAGCCAGTATTAATCAGTACTAGGGAATAATAACTATGCTGATTGCTAGCTCACAAGAAGGAGAAAAAATTACCTAGGTAGAATTGGGAACTTGAGAACTACCAATAAGTAGTTTTCTGAAAATGTTAGTAAAATTTTAAAATCCGTTCTTAAGTCGACTACATTGTTGAGTTGTCAATCTCCGGACTCCAGCAATGTGGTTGAACAGAAAAACCAACAGGTAGAGAAAATTTCATCCCTTGTATTTAACGATCCTACCATTGAGCAAACTATTTACTTCGTTTTCTTGATTATAGTATTGGTCTTTCGCTTTAGTGAAGCCCGGAGTCCGGAGATTCCAATTTCAATTGGACGCGATGTTCTATATAAAAGGCTGTCAGTTTATGCTTTTTATTTTATTTTTTCGAGGAAGAAGAGGACACAAGAAATCACAACTGGGGCCAATGGTCTAGATAATAACTGATAGCGATAGCGCCAGAGAGGCTAAGTTGCTATCTATTGTCTGGACAGAACGGAAGGTCGGTCCCGTACCACTTGTAAATTTTGTTTTTAATAGGTTTTATATGACTGAAGATCCCAAGAGATTTTACCGAGTAAAATATTGCTCCTCATAAATTACAGGTTATTGTTTCGTTGTTCCTTTCTTAATAAGTTTATGGATTATATCAGTTTAATTTTGTTTTTAATAGGTTTTATATTGCTGAAGATCCCAAGAGATTTTAGCGAATAAAGGTTATTGTTTTGTTGTTCCTTTCTCAATAAGTTTATGGATTATATCAGTTTTATGGATTTCTCAAGAAGTTAAATTTTGATTTTCAAGGAGGTTAAATTGTAACTAGGTTATCATTTAGGTATGATATTTAAAATTAAATAATATTAAAAAATAATATCTTTATTCAACTTAATATATATATTGTTGTAAGTTAAAAGGATCAAATATTTTTTTATTAATATTTAAAATTATTTTAGTTGATTTCAGTTGTTTTAGGCATCTCAATTGGCAATGGCAGGGAAAATGAAATATTGTATTTATCTTTGTCAATGAAAAGTTATAATTGTAGAGGTTGGTGGACCACTTGCAGGGTTTAGTAGTAGCCATGTAATCATTGGAATTGACTTGGTGTCATGTGAATACAAAGTTCAAATAATAATAATAATAAATTATCAATTATTTTTGATTGGTCTAGAAATTTTATCTTTGAATATGAAAAGGAAAGCTAATAAAGATTCAAAAACCCAACGCCATTTTTAAGAAATAAGTCTAGCCCCTTATTTTATATGGAAAAGTTTAATTTAGATAATAATGATGAGTTAGGTGATAACACTTATAATTGTGTTCCATTCATAATAAATTTTGCCACCATTGCACAAAGTTAAATTTAAATATAATTAATTTAAACAAATAAACAATTCAAATATGAGAACTTTGATTTTGCTACCATTGAAGAAAGTTAAATTTAAATATCATTAATTTGAGAATTTTGAGATTCTTATATGTTGCAATTATTAATGTTCTTGGTTGTCTAATAAATTAATGCTCTATGTTGTAATTATAATATATTAATGTTGTAGTTATTGTTGTATTGGTCATTGTGAACTAGCTTGATTTTAATTTTGAGGTTATTAAATATAATTTGATATTAGATATTCTCTCCAATTAGTTGGCTCCTAATTTGGTGTATGGTTGCAATACTTTCTCAATAGCTTGTTAGAATTTCTATATTAATGCAAACCACCTCTATGGACTTTGGTGTGTGGAAATAATATCTAGTCTTTTCTAATATTGATTTATATACATGGTATGATAGTTTTTATGATCTTCAGCCCTCATCAGAGGTTTTATAGTCATGGGATTGCAATGTTCCTAATCCTAGGTAAACGATTGTGGGATTTCAACATTGTTAATTATCTATAAATCTAGAGGACTAATGTAGGTTAGAGTTGATTATTTGGTGAGAATCCCTATGGTTTTCTTGTAGTACTTTCCTATGAATTATTCGTAAAATTATAATTTAGTTGTCAATAATTTCATGGTATCTTCCTTGCAATAGAAAATGTTGTGTAACATCTATTATCAATATTGATACTGTTTGGAATAACTAAGGGTGGGCACACCAAGATGATGGCCCCAAAATTGAAATGGAGCATTCAAAGACACAAAATCATAGAAACACATGTGCATTCCCAAGAACATGTATTTTTTCTTAGGCTTCTAGGCTCGACAAGGCCTCAGATGCCAACCAAGAAGCAAGTCATGTTTCTAACTCAACATGGCTAAAAAATGTGCACACATTCTTAGGAATGCATAATTGTTCATAAGAATGTGCATTTGTTCTTAGGAATGTACACACATTCTTGGCGAATTCATTTTTTATGCACCTTTGACCTCATTTTATACAATATTAGGACGGTCGAATGGGTTTTAGGTGTCACTATGAAAAACTGTTGATTCTAAATTTATGTAGAGTGCCAAGTCAACAACATACCTCATCCGTGGATTCTATTTAAGTATTCTAATGGTTTTTATTATTATTTAAATTTTGTGTGAAACTAAAAAAAGTACCTAAATAATATCCTAAACATAATCACCATATTTATTTGTAGGGATATTGGTTAATATGGAACCTAACTAAAACCCAAACCCAACATTTCCAAACTAAAAATTGGAAGAACCACTGTCTAACTAAGAGAAAATAAATTCAAATGATGAAATTGATGCATGCTTAGGTACTTTGAGGTAATTGGTATAGGAACTCCAAAACCCTAAACCTTTGTCACGATTGTCTCTTACAAGTTCATTAAAATCAATTGTATGATTCAATCCAATACTTGGAGGAAGTTGACAAATTTTTCTATTACAGGAAGTTGACAATTTTTTTTATTATAGGGATAGAATGTATCAACACTATAGTTTTCATATAAATAAAGACCAAGTTACAGAACTCAACAGTACCAAACAATATTTTTTGTCCTCTTTCTATGACCCAAGAACTAGGTAAACCTTTCCATTCAACAAAAAAATGCATTTGTATGGACTAGTACTCATACCACCAATTTCAAAACAATTGGAAGTATAGGTGGGCCATGGTATTTAATAAGCCTCATTAAAATAATAAGAAGGTAACTCTATATTTCTTCCGAAATTTATGTGAAGAGTCTTTGCCAATACTCAATGCCAACTACATTGACATGGGAGAATTGTAGGAGGTGGGTCACAGGTTCACACAAGTTAGAAAAAATGTTATATGCAACTGAGTACTGGGATCTCATCTACCTAGACAACTCCCTAACCCCCATTCCCAACATCTTGTAGTAATGGATAGCATTATGGAAACCTACACTGTAATAAACAAACTGACCCACACCCTAGAGTAGCATGGTAGCTTAGTAGCTTCATTGTATCAGGAGTAACCAACTACTAATATTTGTAATTCCCTACCTAATCCTATTATCTTATATTATTTTGTTAGCCTGCATGCAGAGTGATTGAATTTTGTTCTTGATTGCAATAAGTATTATTAGTATATGTACTAGGTATTTGTATACTAGCTACATACCCACACCTCACATGAATACGGTAGTACTCTAAAGCTTAATATGTTAGATGATTAATTAATAATTAATCTTGATTAATTATGAAGTTCATGGTTAGCCTTAATCTTGCCTAAAAGTTAAGCTTGATTTCTGTTACTTAACCTTTAATCTTAACTTATAATTAGTAACTTATATTTAAATATGATTATTAATATTAATTTTATTACATATTTTTGAATCCATAAAACTTATTGATGGGATTAAATATTATTATTTTATTATTTATTATTCCTCATCTTGACAAGTTGTCTCCTTGGATTTATTTGAGGATAGGAAGTGTTACTAGATAGCTGAAGTGGGTGACAATTATGAGGGGAGGTTAACATTCATTTTGAGGGGAGGTGTAAGGCAAGAAAGGGAGAATGGAGGATGCGTCATTCTTCTATTTTTATTTTTCATTGGGGTTTGAAGTGGGAAACGAGAGGAGCAAAGAATCAAGAGAAAGAGAAGGGACAGAGCAAAATAACATATTGGTTTTTGGTTGGGAGGGTGAAGGATCTATTTTGGACACACTATAGATCTAGTTGGACTCGAGCTTAGAGTGATACCTGGGCTATGAAGCCAAATATAATTTTGTAGTTGGAAGGGTGTCATTTTCACTTGGGTGATACTAACAAGAAGACCAAGACCAGCCACTATAATGTTAACTAGGTATGTATTTTTCTTGTGATTTAGTTTATGTGAGTTTCTTGAAATTGAATCTATTTTTAGCCCCTGCCCAAGATGGTCTCTAGAAAAGGATTTTATGGCTGACCATTATTAGTTTAGTACTAACCATACAACTTATAATGCTTAACTTTAAAAAAAAAAGCATTTATTTTTCAATATTATTGCAAAAATTATTTTTCAATCACTTGATTGGACCACAAAATGGTCTTGTTGTAGTCTTTACTCAATGTGGATAAGGGTCTCACATTTTTCACATAATATCTGGATGCAGTTGAATATTTATGCCATGAATCTTATATATTTGTGGAGTGATTTTTTTTTTTTTTAACTTTCATAGAAAACCAAAGAAATTTAAATATTTGAAAATTTAAGCAAGTATTTTTATAAAAAATGGATAGTAAGAATATGTAAATATAATTATCACTGCACATCACTATTAATATGTTTTTTATCATTTCAATAAGTAGTTGTAAAAATGTAAATGTGTAGAATTACAACTTGTTACTACACATCTAAAATTATGCAACTCCTTGCCTTTTAGTTGGCAAGTAATTTTTCCCTTACATATATCGTTTCTCATTTTTTATTAAAGCATAAATTCTAGTGTCATGGAAAGAACTAACCTACTATGGCGATCTCATGCATTTATTTCATCAAAGAGAAAACAATTTTTTCTTCACCATGTTCTACATATATCTCATAAACAACGTAACTACATGGGAATAACCACACAAGTTGGTTTGAAACCAGTCAACAAAATTCATTTCCATGTGATTATTGTCCAAAATAGTTTATAATAATTAGTAAACGTCAACATATCAATTTGAAATCTAATTGTATTATTGAACCAATTTGATGTTCTACTTTGACGTAAATACCTTATAAATCATATAGCTGCAATTATCATCAAAGTCATAAAAAAGAGAAAAGAAAAAAATAATTGAAAATTGTAAAACAGTAACAACTAAGGAAAATACCTATTTATATGAATTCCATTTCAGAGAGCTATTTGAGAAAGAAAAAAGGGGTTTTTTCCTTATAGTGTCCTATAGTGACCTATAGTGAGCCCATTTTTGTTTATCTATTGTCCATAACATACTTGTTCCAGGATTTACACCATGTAAATTGAAAATTATTAGCTTGTGCTAAAGGACTTCGTTGTTGTGGGACATATTTTTTTAGTTTTTATATTCACTTTTCTCTATTAGTAGAAAGAAGAAGATCTCCTTTCCTAAAATTACTGGAGATTTCCAGCTGGAACTTTGTGTATATTTATCTAATATGACTAGAACTTCATTGTACAAGTTTGTTCCTCTTTCTATGGAGAAGCAATAAAGCATAACTAGACAAAATATGGCAACCACAAGTTCATCTAACTCCACCTAATTAGATGGGTTATAGAAATAGAATTGTATTGAATTGAGGCATTCGGGAATATTTTTTTTTTTAAATATGAGATATAGGTAGGAATTAAAATTTCAAAAAAATAGAATAAATAATGTAATAATTTAAATGTGAGATATAAAAAATCAGAATGTTTATTTAATAAATAAACATTGAAATATCATATAAAAGGCTATGCAAAAACTTCTTAAATATAATTTTATAAATAGAGATGAAATATATTTTTATAAGTAAAGATGAAAATATAACTTATTTAAATTTTAATATATCGTAAAATTATATTATTATAATTAAGAAAAAAATGATATGTAAAATAGAAAAAAAGGAATCTGGAAAGAAAGTGCAAGAATTCATGACCCAACTCGATCATTCAAACACAGAACACGAGGCATTATTGTCAAGGCTACAAACTACATGAAGTGACCATATGAGACGGATGAATAATGAAACAAATTATATTCAAACGAAGCAATATCCATGCAGTAAAATTTTAGAAATGGAGATAGAGATACAAACCGTTCTGAAGGATAAGAATAGTCTTATTATTAGAAGGATAAAGGAATGTGTAATACACCTTTTTAAAATAACATAAAATAATAAGAATAATACCGTAATAAACTCCAGAAAATCATGTCAAAATGAATCATAAACACCATGGCAATAAACCCCATTTAAATAAACTTTCACAATAACTTAAAACATAACCCAGTTATCTCCGGATGCGGATGTGGAAGCGGCCTGATGGGACTTGGGTCCCTGCGCAGCTCCCAAAGGAGCTCGCATGGGAAGCCCATATGGCCCCCTGTACCAGCATTAATTAAGCCATTAATTTTCCTCGGGCTGTCAATCCTCCTCTTAATTGCCTTGCGATGCCATTCTATATGGCGGTTCTCCTGACCTCGGCACTCAGTATGGATTGCGAGCATGCCTGTAGTAGCTGTGGGAGATTTCTAACTCCCCTCTGTGGTGAATGCCCTCCTAGCTTCGCCAAATCCAGCGTTAAAACACAAACAGGTCGACGATGCAGTCTTCTGGCCTGCTTGGAGACTCTCCCTGGGCATCATTTCTATAATAGCCCCTTCTACAGCGTTACTTCTTCTCCAGGTGCTTCTGCAGAGCGCTTAGAAGGTTCAAACATTCCTGCCAGTGATCAATTGGCCCTCCTCTGTCATTGTCCCTCTGCTCTCAGGGCTCCTGTGACTTCTGCCATCTCTTCCTCCTCGTGCCACCTTTGCCCTGCTCCCTTCTCCATGCCTCGTCTCCGCCCGAGGATAAGATGCCAGCGTGGCGTCAGCCGAGGTCAAGCCACTTTTAATCGACCCATGCCCTCCTTTGATTCGGGTTCCTCATCTGCCAGTGATGAGCCTGTCCATCCTCCTGCATCGCGCAGGGGCATAGTCAGAGGTCATGGAAGCATTCTTGATTCCAGCCACACTGGCCCTTCCATCCCCCCTTCAAATCTTGTTCCTGTTGGCAGAGCGCATTCGGGGACCTCTATTAGGAAAACCACTCAGCATGCTGAGCTTCGTTTTCACTGTACTTCCATTCAATCCATCATCACTGCCCTTATTACTATCTCCCTCCTCTAGGAGATCCCTTATCATGCCCCAACCCACTTAGCTTCTCCCTCGCCTCCTCGTGCCCCTTGCTCCACTGGCAGAAAAAGCCTCTCGGAGTCCTCTTCTCTCCCTTCTCAATCTGCGCAGAGTAAATATGCTGAGGACACCGACTTGAAGGAAGGAAGCCAAGCTGGCATGGCTGATAGCAGCAACGACTACGAATATGCTTGCAGGATCGTCGAGGAGCCGATGTCTCTAGCTCATGAAGGGTGATATACGCAGTCTTCATACTCTCCAGGTTTCTTTGCTCAATTGCTTTTTGGTTTCAAGGCTCAGTTGGAATGGCTGATAGATGTTTTCAGTTTCTATATTTATGTCACCATGGTCTGTATAAACTCAAGGCCGGTTTCCCTATCATGGGCAGTCAAGAATCTGATGTTAACAGGATCGGTTTCCCATTATGGGAGATCCAGACTCTCTATGAACAGCATGCTTATCAAGCTCAGCGGTCTGGCTTTCACAACAGATGCTGAGGCAGTCTTGTACTAGTACTCTTTACACTTAATAGAATTAGTCTTACATAGAAAAAAAAAAAACATAACCCAATTATCAATTATTTTATTGACCGGGTTCACACGGTCATTACAGCTGCATAATGGGGAGGTGTTAAAGAAAATAATCAAGACATTCAATTTATGCGCATTGGAAAACTCCTCGTGCTTCAGATTACTGGTAGCGCTCCCTGCACGTCATATAACAACCTAAACCTTTCACACTTCTCTTGCCAGATCGAGTGCTTCATGTAAAACCATGAAATTCTCACAATGCACTCACCATTCGCCTGGACAGGGTTCGTCCTCTTGCTGGGTGGAATGGTGTCTTAAGGGAGATGCGTAACCTACTGCCACAAAGTTCTGCGCTCTCGATTGTCGCTGGTTGAGGTTCGACCATCTAAATGATGCGTAGGTGCCTCCATACATTCTCAACCATCATGCATTGGCTCGTCGCTAATATGACTGAAGCTGGGGATTCTAACAGTGCATTGTTGCCTCTATTATGGTTGGACAGTGACGGTGGGTCTGCTATCACCAGCGATTTCGTGTAGCAGTCGTTTCTTCAGTGAGACAAGGAGCCACGTAGATAGATCATAGTGATTATTCACCCATCCAACTCTAATCTCCATCCATGTGCGTAAAACCTCATATCACCGACAAGCTATAGTAAAACTTCTGCAGAGAAAATCGCAGACCCTTCAATCTAGCCGAGAAAAGAAGAAAACCCTTTCAACTTAAAATAAAATAACTAAACCAAGTTGGGTGATCGGGGAGACCACTGAAATTGGGTTTGCCCACTAGGGTGAAATCGAGTCTCACCGAAGAGTGGCTGAGGGTCTCACCTGAAAACCCCACAACATGAAAACTCACTTGAGCTCTCAAAATATCGAAGGAGAGAAGATCAAATTCCATGTTTTGCTCTCATTCCTCCTCCTCTTTTTATAGATGGGCTACCTGGAAAAACCATGGGCAAATACCTAGGGTCAAAACAACCAAAAAGGAAAAACCAAGGGAAAATACCTGGGGTCAAAATAATCTAAAAGGAAAAACCATGGGCCAGTGCCGCTTATTTACTATTTTATTTATTAGTCTTCTACTATTAAGACTTGGTCCAACCGGTTAAACAGTTGGGAATATTACAGTTCCCCTTGCCAAAAATTGCTTGCCCTCAAGCAATTTCAATGTTGGATGTTGCAATATTTGTTCTCCTTCCCAAGTGGCATCTTCAACGGGCAGATCTTTCCATTGTACCAAATATTCGCGGATGATTCTGCTTCGAAGCTTCCTTTCCCGAACCTCCAACACCTCCTCAGGAACCAGTTGATGATGGCCCTCCTCATCTAATGGCGGTAATTCTGGTGATGATTTTATGTTTGATCCTAATGCTCTCTTCAAACAGGAGACATGAAAGATATTATGAATTCTTCTCTCTGCGGGAAGCTCTAGCTCATATGCCACTTCTCCTATTTTCCAGACAACTCGATAGGGCCCATAAAATCATGGCTTTAATTTTTCTGCCCCCTTCTACTTCAAAGTAGATTGCCTGTATGGCTGAAGCCGGAGATAAACCACATCTCCCACTTCGAAAGTCCTCTCTATCCTTTGTCGATCTGCATATAACTTTTGTCGATTCTGTGCCATCTGCAGATTGTCTTTGAGGGCTCTCAGAATATCCTGACACCCCTGGATCCAATCCTTTGCCAAAGGTGCTCTACTATCTCCAAACATTGTATCTGCAAAATATAGTGCCTCATATCCATATAAGGCTCGGAAAGGTGACATCCCTATGGACATGTGATAAGTGGTGTTATAGTAGTATTATCCTAAGTACAACCACTTGGTCCATGCTTGTTGTTGTCCTATGACATAATCTCGTAAGTAACCTTCCACCCATTTATTCACTGCTTCTGTCTATCCATCTGTCTGCGGGTGATAACTGGTACTAGGAGTGAGTTATGTTCCAGCCAACCTAAATAATTCTTGCCAAAATGCTCCCATAAATCTACTGTCACAGTCACTCACAATGGTTTTGGGCAAACCATGTAGACGGAATACCCCTTGGAAAAATATTTCTGCTATTTGAGATGCAGAAATTTTGGAGGGGATTGCAAAGAAGTGAGTGTACTTGGTGAGACGATCCACCACCACAAAAATAAAATCTTTGTCTTGTGAAAAAGGTAGCCCTGTAATGAAATCCATGGATATACTCTCCCATTTTTGTTCTGGAATAGGTAGTGGTTGTAATAAACCTGTCGGGTGTGTATGTTCAACTTTATTACTTTGACAGGTACCACATTCTTGAACATATTTGATAATTTCCTTCTTAAGTCCCTTCCATGTGAACCTTTCCCTGATGGTCCTAGAAGTCTTCAGAAAGCATGGATGCCCGGCTAAAGGGGAGTCATGGGCTGCTTGTAATATCTTCATCTTAATTTGAGACTCAGGTACTAGATAGATTCGATCCTTATAATAGATAATATCATTGACAACTCTATAAAGGATGTCTGATGACTGTCCATCAAGGATCTCACAAGCTGATTGATTTTTTGAGTATTCCACCAAAAGATGGGACTTCCATTCATCTACAATATCTATGAGAGAGAAGGTAACTGGTTTCCTTGATAAGGCATCTGCAACTGCATTATTTTTACCTTTGACATATTCAATCTCAAAATCATAGGCTTGGATCTTGCTGACCCATTTTTTCTACCTCTCATTTAATCCCTTCTGATCGAGGAAGTATCTGAGACTATTGTGATCAGTTTTTACTTTGAAACGATTCCCCACTAGATATGGACTAAACTTGGCCAATGCATGCATAATAGCCAACATTTATTTATCATAAATGGAGTAAGAGCGTTCATAATTATGCAACTTTCTACTCTCAAAAGCAATGGGATAATGGTTGTGTGTTAGGACAACCCCAATTCCTTCCCCATAAGAATCACACTCCAATACAAAGGGTTGAGAGAAGTCTAGCAAGGCTAGAACTAGACATGAACTCATGACTCCCTTCATCCGCTCAAAAGCTTCCAGTCGTTTCGTTGTGTAACCAGCTCCAAAGAGAGAAGAAAAGAGATATTCACGCCTTAGAAATGAGCCACTTCGAGGGGGCAACCTCCAATACATTACATGAATGAACAATTCTTGGATGATACAATTCACAAAACCTCTCCTTTTCTATATATAGGAGTCCATAAATAAGCACAATCCTAGTGGGCCACAATGTAATCCTAGCCGACCTAACAATTATAATTTAAGGGCACAATAATAACAAAATGGGGGTTACAAGGGTACAATAATAACAATAAGGGGTTTACACTAACAATAATAAGGGCTATACTATGATATAGGGACCTAACATGCTCCTTCAAAAAAGTGTTGTCCTCAACACTTGAGTAGCTCCTGTGTGCTTCGTATAAAATTCTCATCCTCCCATGTAGAATCTTCAAGGTAAGTTCTTCCACTTGATGAGATACTCTGAAATTGATCGATTCCGTAGTTGCCGAGTTCTTATTTCTGTGACTACTTCAAGTTCCTATATGATTTTTCCTTCCTCATCAAGTTCTGGCAATATTGTTTGAACTGGAATATTTTCACCTATAACCTTCTTTAAGCATGAAACATGGAAAATTGGATGTACTCTCGAAGAAGAAGGAAGCTCCAATTTGTATGCCATAGTACCACCTTTTGCAACACCTTGTAAGGACCATAGTACTTTGGCGATAATTTATTATCCTTTCGTTTGCTTGAGGGACATTTGTTTGTATGGTTGTGTGCCGTAAAAATACCCAATCTCCTACATCAAAACTTCTCTCGCTACGATGTTGACTGCTCGTTGTTTCATTCGATTTTGTGCCAAATTCAAAGTTATCCTTTAAGAGTTGGAGAACTTCTTGCCGATGCTCGATGTGATATTTCACTGCTTGAACCTTCGAATTTTCCCTTAAAGATGATGTGATGGATGGTGAATGATATCCATAAAGTGCCATAAATGGGGTCATTTTTGCTGCAGTATGGAAGGAAGTGTTATACCACCATTCAGCGAGAGGTAACCACCTGACCCATTGTGTTTGTTTATCACATACAAAACAACGAAGATATCCTTCCAAACATTTATTTACTATCTCAGCTTGACCATCGGATTGAGGATGATAAGATGAGCTATGAGCTAATTGAGTACCCAAACAAGAAAATAACTCCGTCCAAAAATTTCTAGTAAAAATGGGATCTCTATCGCTCACAATAACCTTTGGGTTTCCATGTAGCTTTTGAATTCTTTCCATAAATGTAGTAGCAACTGTACTAGCTTTAAATGGATGAGATAATGCACAAAAGTGTGCATACTTGGTAAGTATATCAACTACCACCATGATGACACTCTTTCCTTCAGACTTAGGTAAACATGTGATAAAATCCATTGAAATCTCCTCCCACGTTGACCTCGGGAATGGATAAAGGTTGTAGAAGTCCCGGGGTCTTAATTGTTTCCACTTTATATTCCCGGCAAACCAAAACATTCCGCCACAAACTTTCGAATATCGTATTTAAGGCCATCCCAAAAAAATTCTTTCTTCACCCTGTGGTAAGTTTTTAAAATTCTCGATTGTCCTCCTAAAGGAGAAGTGTATAATTCCAAAAGAATATTTTGTTTTAGTTGGGAATTCTTACAAAGATATAAGCGATATTTGTACCATAAGGAATCATTTTTCCAACTAAATGTATCGTATGTACTAGGATCTTGCTGCAAATTTTGAATGAGTGTCCACACTTCTTCATCCTTCTTCCATTCATTCCTTTGGCTCGCTTATCCACCAAGTTGGATAATAGAAAGGTACAAAGCAATGTCAACTTCCTTTTCGTCCTTGAGAGTGCATCTGCAACAACATTTAGCTTTCCTTTTTTGTAGATGATTTCAAAGTCATAACCCAACATCTTTGTGACCCATTTTTGCTGCTCTTCTGAAGATAGTCTTTGTTCCAAAAAGTGTTTAAGACTATCATGATCAGTTTTTACCTTGAAGTGTCTTCCCATTAGGTAAGTTCGCCATTTGTTTAGTGCATGTAGTATTGCTAACATTTCCTTCTCATAAATAGGTTTCTGTAAATACTTTCCTTTGATTGGACGACTTTCAAAAGCAATGGGTCTTCCTTCCCGCATTAAAACTGCACCAATTCCATTTCCTGAGGCATCACATTCCACAATAAAGGTTTTTGTGAAGTCTGGCGTAGCTAAGACCGGTGCTAGGCACATTGCCTCTTTTAGATGTTCAAAGGCCTTAGTTGCTTCAGGAGTCCATGAAAATGCATCTTTCTTCAATAATGTTGTTAGAGGTGCTGCTATTCTCCCATAATTTTTAACAAACTTGCGATAATACCCTGTTAACCCGAGAAATCCTCGCAATTGCTTTATGGTTGTGGGGACTTTCCATTCTTTAATGGCTTTAATTTTGTTAGGGTCTACTTTAACACCCTCGTGATATACAATATGACCCAGTTATTCCACCTCTTGTACTCCAAAGAAACATTTGGATGTTTTTGCATATACTTGTTTCTCCTGCAATAGTTTGAGCACCCTATCAACATGTTCAACATGATCCTTCCAAGACCTGCTGTAGATTAGTATATCATCAAAAAATACTAGCACAAATTTTCTAAGGAAGGGTTTGAAAATGGAATTCATCAACCTTGAAATGTAGAAGGTGCATTGGTAAGGCCAAAAGGCATGACCAAAAATTCATAATGACCCTCATGAGTTCGAAATGCTGTTTTTGGAATATCTTCAATCTTCATTCTAATTTGATGATATCCCGAACGAAGATCCAACTTGGTAAACTAAATTGCTCCATGTAATTCATCCAATAATTCATCAATCACAAGAATGGGAAATTTATCTTTAATGGTGAGCTTATTGAGCATGGGGAATTTGTCTTTAATGGTGATCTTATTGAGCTCCCTATAACTGACACATTCACCATGATCCATCTTTCTTGTGCACCACTACTACTGGAGCAGAGAAAGAACTTTGACTAGGTTTAATTATGCTAGCCTCTAACATTTTTGCAATCATACGTTCAATTTCGTTGTTTTGGACATAAGGATATCTATAAGGCCCGATGTTTGGAGGAACAATTCTTGGAATCAAATGAATAGCATGATCATAATCATGAATAGGTGGGAGTCCATTGGGAGTTTCAAACACCTTGGAATGATTGTCTAAGACTTTTTGGAGATATGGAGAAATTGATGATTTTGATGTCGAAACTTCTAGTGAGCAAAATTGTGCAATTACGCCTCGCTATTCTTTCTTCAGAAGCCTTGTAATGACATTAGAGCTTATTATCTTTCCTGGATTTCCTGCGATACCCCGTAATTCAACTTCCTTTCCTTCCGAATTTTTTTTTCAAGAAAAGTTCTTGAAAATTAAAAGCTACCCGTCCCCAAAGATTGTAAAAACCATTGTACTTTAGTACAACATCAAGACTTCCCATAGGAATGGGAAAGTATCGATTAGTCAATACATATCTCTCATGGTTAGCTTGATATTATGGCATTTTCCAGAGCAATTTATATTCTCCATTTGCAACCATCACTTGACATTCGTGGCTCGGTATAGGAAACAAATTTAATTCCCTTGGCTACCTTACAATGAATAAAATTATGGGTGCTACCAAATCAATAAACACTATTACCTTTTTCTTCTGATTTGTCCTCAGATCTTGAGAGCTCAGGAGTGGTACCGGCCAAAGTGTACTACACGATATGGTTGGATTCATTTCTTCCTCTTCTAGGGCTGGTTCCTGGTGTATATCCTCTTCTTGTTCATTTTCTTCTTCCTCTTCACAATCTATGTAAAATAATTTCTTCTCAGCACACTTATGACCTTTAGTGTATTTTCTATCAAAACTGTAGCAAAGCCCTTTTTCTCTTTTTTCTTCCAATTGTTGTAGTGACAACCTTGTAGGTTGTGGAAATCCAGGCGTAGCAACACTTCCTTCTTTATAGAATTGAGTGGGAGGCTTCCTTGTCGCCATAATTTTACATTCAACTTTTCTTGCCAACCTGAATGCCTTCTCCAATGAATCAGGTTCTAGAACGCGAACTTCATGTTGTATGTTATCCCTTAAAGTGCCTATGAAGAGATCAATCCTGTGTTCCTCTGGAATATCAGTTACCCTTATATTCAATTTTTGGAATTCCTCAATGTGATGCCCCACTAAACCCTTTTGTTTGAGATTTATCAATTGGCTAAAGAAGGTGTTGCTCTTTGTATCCTCATAATGTGCTATCATTTCCTCCGTAAAAATTGACCAAGTGACAATTTTTTTACGGGAGCAAAGCCATCGATACCATACAAATGTATTTTGTTCTAAATGTAAACTTGCAATGCGTATCTTTGTGTGTTTTTCACATTATGGAGATCAAAATATTGTTCCATCTGTAGTATCCATGTTACAGGATCCCTTCCATCAAACTTCCTCATATCCATTTTTGGATTATGGTGGTTCTTCCCGCCAACATTAGAGTTTATGAAATCACGAGTAACATTTATTTT